>JAMKCH010001293.1:0-39406 GCA_023653785.1 Ophioderma brevispina
AACTCATTTAAATGCATTGTTCATGCTGATTCTCACTATGCCCTGGAAAATAAAGAATTTTAAAGGGATTAGCAGCGATAATGCGAGAGAATAAAAAAATGTGGAAATGCATGTTTTTAACTTATAAATCAGGGATAAGTGTGTACAATTCCATATAACTGCTTTAATGTAGAAACAAACCACCAAATAGTGAAAAAATGAAGTATTTGAGGAAATTTGTCATACCGTCTCCCGCAAATAGACACACAGTGACGGTGTCTCAAAATCTGCACTAAACAGCTGATTGTGGTTTACACCAATACACAATGAACAAAGATCAATAATGCTTGTGTTTGAGGTCAAACTGTATTGATCATGGTGCACAATATCACGCTGAAAATCTGTGATATTCACCGGGAAAAGCTTTTTTGATCTCAAGCCGGAATTTAGATACGCACGTATAGAAATTACAAAATCAGATAAAAAGTACCGCCGTGTCCTTAATACACAGATTTCAAGCCAACCACTTGCAGGTTATGTTCGCATATCCATGCCAGTAACAAAAATACAAAAATATGAATTTTTATGATTTTTTCGATGTTTCAGATTAGCAAATCGCTGCTAATCCCTTTAAGCTTTTTTTTGTAACAAAAATTGACAAATAGTGCTCAAAGGATAAAATTTATAATCGTTATATACTGTGGTTATTGAATTATTTATATCATCTCTATCTATTCATTTTTCATCTACACATTCGTTTCCATGAGTTTATTATTTGTAGCTTCACTATCATGAATTATTAAGTTCTTCTCTGAACAGTTAGTAAAAGCCTGTTTTAATCAAAATGCATTTGATTTTGAATATTTTGTAAGGTAAAATAATGATGGGATGAATGCTGCATTTTGTTAAAATATAAACTTGCTATGATCATAATGCTACTGCTGCTGATGATGATAATGATGGTGATTATAATTGTAGAACTAGAACATTAATATTCTTCAGAACTACATTGATTCTTAATATAAATATGTTACACAAGATCTTTTGTTATTAGTAATAAAAATTGTATTTGTGTGCTGTTACCATATCCTATATATTAAGTGTATTTTATTACAAGAAAATGTTAAATTGAATCTATAAAAATAATAACCAACCACGTACATATGACAGCGTTCAAGCTTTGACTTACGTTTAGCGGACACGGGTGTGAAAAAAATATTTAGGGGTGAAAACAATCAAAATTCTTGATTACTTAAATGTTTCTAAGGGTAAAATGTCATATATTTTCAGATTTTGGCTCTTAAAACCCCATATTTTTCACTGATTTGAGAAAAATTAAGTTTTTTGGCCAATTTTAGCCGAAAATGGCCGTTTTCTGGGGAGAAAAATGTTGACTTGCTAATTTCCTGTGAGTGTATGAACATGAAAACTATCCCTAGTAGTGACTAATTCTTTATGCTAATCATGTGACAGGGGTACATTTGTAATATTCAAATCATTAAATGGGATCAATCTATTTCTTTATTTTTGTTAAAGGGTTAGAAAGTCGGCGGTCAGGGTGACAATTGATTTGGGAAAAAATGCAATTTTCGCCCAATTTTGTGATTGAAAAAGCCTTAACTCCTCAATGGTATGAGCTATGGTGATGCTTCTTGTGTCTTTTCAGTATTCAATAGCTAAATAGTGATATAAAACTTGAATAAGTTGAATGTACTAAAAAAAAAAGTAGTAATATGTTACCCCTACCCCTACCATTTCGGAGGGTGTGAAAAAAATAAAGGCCTTCGCCAAAAAAATAAGTCCTTCAAAACTATGAGGTTTAAGGCTAAACAAATATAAACTTGCTATAGCCAAGACCTCCCTCTAGAGCAAGTTTATATTTATTTAGCCCTGAGAGACCCAGTTTTGAAGGACTTATTTTTTTTTTGCGGCCAATTTTTACTCAAATTTGAGCACTTCGGGCAGAAATATGCCTGTACAGTGCTATAGGAAAAATTTTCATGTTAATAATTATGCATTTTTTATTTCAGATTCAGTTTCTACACAAAATTTTACCCTAGAAAATAGTATTTTAAGTAGGATATCTTTCCCTTTAAGTTTCCACCATTCTGTCCACCAAACGTAAGTCAAAGCTTGAACGCTGTCATATTGATACAAACAAGTTATGAACATGTTAAAGACACTATCAGTGATTCATCCAAAAGAGTCAAAAATATTTGAAATTTGCAGGATTAGCTTAAAAGTGAAGGATAAGTCTATAGAATTCTCGGAAGTTACTTTTTCCATCTGTGAAGAATTAACAGAAAAGGAAGAAAATGGCAGAGTTCAAAGATATGACTCTCTATTCAGTTACATGTCGTAGTAAGTGTCCGTACGGACAGTAATGACTGTTATATCCAATTTTGTCCTTATTTGGTTGCTTCTGGCCTTTTCATTTGCAGGATATGTTAGGGTACCTGTACTTGTTACAAACATGCAAAAATCTTATTTTTGATGATTTTTTCAAATTCTGGTTTAGCAAATCACTGATAGTGCCATTAAGTCTACTCGGAGCAGACAGTTTTAGTCGTAACTTAAGGCTAAATGTAGTTTGCACATAGGCTATGTGTGAGTTTTGCGAATGCTAAAAAATCTTAAGATCGAATTTACGACTGAGTTAGGTCACACTTAGGCGACGAAAATAAAAAACCCTGTTTTACGGGCCCGACCGACCCTGATTTTTCAGTTTTGCAGAAATTTTTTTTTTTTAGTTTTTCCAAAAATCATGTAAAATCAGCCTTTTTTTTAGCCCAAATTTATCAATTTTGGCAAAAAATTTTAGAAAATTTGTTTTCATATTTTCTCTTGATTTTTCAGATTTTGGGGCTATTTTAAGCCAATTTTGAGCTCCAGAAAAGAAAAAAAAATTAAAAAAAGAAAAAAAATCGCCCGACCGACCGATCCTACTCAAAAGGTCCGCTCGCCCGTAAAACAGGGTTTCTTTTTTCGTCGCCTTATAGCGATGACTGTGTTATGACTGGTTTTGCAAATTAACCCCTTCTCTGCTTGCTATGGTTCTGCTTCTAACCCATTAATTGATTTTTTTGCTCTTCTATTTTTAATTAAAGGCTGAGTAGAAATTAAAAATAGTCATCCAGAACTATAGTTAGTTACCTAAAATGTTCAATTCCAAAGTTAGAGATAATCGGATTTTCCGTTTTCATGCAGTAAACATTTATGCACAGTATAACAGTGCCATAGAATACCGTGTATAAACAAAAAGTCCGGATCCAGAATTTTTTAACAAAGTTATGATTTTCTATATGAAGGACTTCGATTTGAGCTTATTAGTCACACAATGATTAGTATATGGACAAGGATTATGTACATGCAAAACACACGATTTGTTTGAAAATTGAGTGCGCCCTCATCGGGAAATCTCTGAGTCATCCTTTAAATTACCGAAAAGTATCTTCTGTGCACAAGATAATACATAACCAGGTGGTCTATCAACCCTTGTGATTCACAGACATAATTTTGTTTTAAAGTTGAAGATAGCAATTCAAATTAAATTTCAGTATTGAGCTTTTATGAATTAGGACAAACATTAAAATCATTAGCAAAGACAAGATGCTTACTTTTAAGAAAATGGAGTGTGACTCAAGAAATGGTCGGCTAAATTCACTAAGTATTTAACGAATATCTAATGTTCATTTATTTTTTTTTCTAAACGGTGTCGGTGCTGGGAAGGTTGCAATTGGATTTATCTACCAGACTAAAGCTCCCCCTCTTTCAGTGGCAGCACGAAAGGGGGGTGCAAAGAGGGCATTTACCTCAAAATACTTTTCTTTCACCCAGTCCCCCCCAAAAAAAAATCATTAACAATTTAAAAATAAATAATCATTTTTCAAATGGGCTTGACAAATAAGTCAAAACTGATGAGTTTTAAAAGTGTTACCCTCCCCCCAAGTTTTAAAAGTGTTACCCCCTGAGCCCAAAACAACACTACCCCATCCTACCTCCCCCAAACTTCACCTCCATCTGCTCTCCCCTAAATTATGATGCTGCTGGTTCCACCACTACCCTCATAGGTCCCCTGGAAAAACAAACTGAAGTACAAAAAAAAAACAGACAAAATATATTTTTAAGACAAAATTGCTGTATTTCTTCACAAATTTAGGAATTAAGGCTTTGCCTCTGTTCTAAAACACAGATTGGCAATATTCATGGTGGGAAAAAAGGTGGGGAATTTGACCATGTGGAGGGAAATCTGGACTTCTCAGATAAAGAAATACATAAAAAATGGTGGGAAATCTATGGGAAATGTGGCTATCTTCCCGGGAAATATGCATTTTTTTCCAGCCCTGGTTACTGCCGATATTCTAATAAAAGAAATTTCCTAGTCACTGTCTTGTCATTTGGTTATATATGCTTGACCAAACACACATCATTATGGTACTAGTCAGGGAGGACAAAATTAAACACAATATTTGAAATTATGAGTTTCCAATAAAAAATCCCATCGGCTGTAAAATCGACCAAAATGCATATCATTCCACTCAGATAATTTCTGTCACAATCCTTTAAATCAGTCTCTATTCCTTTCAATATTCTCTTCATAGCGGAAGGCAATTTATTCCAAGTGGACGAGTGGACACATATTTATCATTTGTTTTCTTAGGAATAAACAAGACCTCAATGCACATGGAAATGATTTTTTTTTTAACTTTCATAATTTTTCAAATATTCTGAGCCTTGGAAATGTTTCGAGTAAGGAAAATAAGCCACGTGCACAAATTCTCAAGAAATTGCCTATGATGTTTTGCCTTAGTTTGCAGTTCCACTTAATGTGCATAGATAAAGGTAAATAATGATATGTTAGGCCAATGAAAGTCAATGTTATGTTTCCCGTAACAATTTTTGCAAATCATAATGAGGCAACTCTTTCATTTTTCATTATTCATTATGCGTAATTTTGAATAAACAGCAATTTCACCAACCTCCAGCGTGCTATAATAGCTAAAATATTGTGTCAAACCGCCACCATACATTTAAAAATGGTTTTGCAACTGTTCTTTGGTTTAAAATCTACTAAAATCACATTCACAAGATGTGATCACAAAAAGAAACCTTGATATTTTCTTTAAAATACAAATAATGAACTTTTTAGAGATTTCAGCATCTCAAATGTGGGCAGAAAATCATAACGCAGGCGGGTAACGGGAAACATAACATCATAACATCGACTTTCATACGCCTTGCCCTCCTGGGGATGAGTTCAGTGTTCTGAAAACCACATCCTTCAACATGTAGTTTATTCCATTGAGGCTGTCAAATTCATAGGTGGTGGCACAATAGAAAATACTTTCCCCCCTCATGCTGTGTTAAGTCCTCAGTTGTTATCAGAGGTATGTCTGTATATTTTTGATTTTGGTTTGGGTGGGATGTGCAGCTACGATTCTGCAAGTTAATCCCCAAAATATACCAAATTTTGATGAAAATGCAACCCAAAAATATACTAATGGTCTGCATTGAAACAAAATCTGTTCAAAATTATAAGTTTGACAACATTTTTAGGAATTAAAGTTAGCTATAAAAACAATGAAAAATTATCATTTTAAGAAGAATTTTGGAAACAAAATGAAAAAGCACCCCTTGTACCGTGTGTCCCAAAAAAACGCAACACTTTGTGGCAGGCGCCATAAGTTTTGATCAAAATATTTTTAAAGATATGACCCCAGAAATCAAGTAACCTGCAGGACCCATTTAACCAAATTGAGGCACTATTAACTACAATACGGCACTGTACGTTTTGCGCCCAGAACCACCAATATCAATCTCTAAGTCCAACCACCATTTTCCTTATGTCAAGACAGCTACTGCAACAGATATTAACATATGAATGTTTCCATTGGTAATAACAGCTAAAAACATGCATTTTAACACAATTAAAAGATCAAATTAGGAATGTATGATCAACAAACTCTTCGTATTGTCCAAATAAGACAGCATTGGATTAGAGCAAATCATTCATCATCATTTGTGACGGCACATCTTCTCTGGGCACACAGAGTTATCTTAACCCAAATTTTAATGACAGAATGAATATACTGATATTGTTATTGAGTTTTGTGTTGAAATCATAGGTTTTGCTTTCCTAAAGTTGAGAATGTAACATTATTTTCAGCTGCAAGCAAGTTGCAGCCCAACGCATTTATCATTTTATGTAATGTGTAGTTTGTCTATGACTTAGTCATAGTTTTATATCATCTTGAAACATCACAATAAATTTTATCATTTATTATGTAAATGCAGTCATTTGACCCAGCTGCAAGAAATTTGGGCAAGTAAATGTGATTGCAATCAATACTGTATTTTCAATTCTGTTCTTCATTGCCAGTCTTGTGGTTAGCAGCTCCTCATTTTTGTCAAATGGGTTCTGCGGGTTACGTGATTGTTCGGGTCATATCTTAAAAACTATTGACTCTACCTTTATGAACTTTTCAGGGATATTAGCTAACAGTCCCATCTTACCTTTAAAAAAGAAAAAGAGTCACATGCTTTTTGTTCAAAACTTATGGCGCGCTGCCACCAAGTGTTGCGCTTTGTTTGGGACACACTGTTATACCAGTTGTTATAGCTATACCAGAAAACCTCCCTAGGGTCACATTAAAGTGCAACGAGAGATTTTGAGCACCCAAAATTATGTGCTAATCGTATTTCAGATAGATTAGACCCTCAGCTATATTTCTTACCTTGTATTGGCTACAGAATTCTTAAAGAAGAAAAAATGTGATTTTTGATTTGCTTATATTTCAATATAAAACATAAGCTGAATTTCAAATTGCTACTATACGAAATTGGACATTTCACATGTTTGGAGTAACGAAACATTTCCTCAGCTAATCCTTTCGGATGGTGATTTTTTGATGGAAAGCTTTATTCCGGGCAAAAATCAGTACTTTCATTTTTTAGGGGCACCTGATATGTAAATCTCTCGTTGCACCTTAAGTATTCAGTCTCAGTTGCATAAAGAGATTAATTCCCTGGGTCCAATTCGCAAAACTCAGTCGGCAAATCTACGTGATACTAATGCCATCATCACAAGTGGACCATTTAAATCCAAAGCCCTCTGTACCTGGTATAAAAAGGGCTATTACATAGGACATACCTATGATTATTACCAGTGGGTAACCCATGATTTTGGTGATGGGTCCCGGGGGGTGGGGGGGGCGGCACAATCTGGCCTCTTGGGCATTTGGAATTTCCAATCGGTCATTATGGAATTATTCTGTGTCTTTTCTACGGCCGCCTCAGGCCCATTGACATTGCAAATCACCTTTTAATCTTCGTTCAAAGATCTTAGTAATATCCTTATAAATGAGAAAAATAATTGATGGTCAATCCCCGAGGTATGTATTAACATCACAATACTGTAAGAATAGTTTGTATGTTTTACTCAGAGATATAGAAGTACTCTTTTGATTGGTTCCTCAGAGGGCTATCGCATGTTGTGTCTCAATTAGCCCATCAGACAGATTGTATCATGTAGGTGGTACGGTAGTGGTTAAAAGTGGGCTTGCAGATAAAATGTGTCAATTTTTTATTGACACCTTTTTAGTGTTGTCTGCCATCGTGGTTTGTGATGGGGCCAAAGGTCAAACATGAGATCACCAAGGTCCAGAGATCACCAACATGTCACCACCACCCCCGCCCCCTCCTTCCACCAGTCACATCAATCGTATCCCTTACGGACATCCATACCGCATGTTATATATTAAGGGGTTAGCATTTTTGACCACAAATAACACACACACACACACACAAAAACACAAACACACCAACACACACAACAAGTAATCCCGATGTTCCTCCTGCAGTTCTTCAGACGACACAAAAAGGCATAATTATTAGGTCATAGTTTCTGTCAGAAAAACCTCTTCTATTAGATTTCCAATCTGATTAAATTGTACTTTACATAGTGAATACAAGACATCTAATTGAATTAGGTATCACATCTGAGAGTTTTAAAAAATCTATTTCAACATCAAATATTGATTTCCTCTATTTTTTTTAACATCAGTATTGGTTGTTACCTTAGGTGCTTGTTCCAATCAATCTTTAGGACCCCCTACTTTCACTGGAGTATCAATCTTGAATCAGATGAAAGGCTGTATTTTTCTCATTGTCTCCCTGAATTTTTTTTTTTTTTTTTTTTTTTAATGTTTTTAAGTTTTTTATATTTTTTGTATAAAAAAGAAACCTACAAAATAAGCACCATACCTCACAACAAAATCAAATACATGTGACAAAGACATTACATTAACTTAAAAATTGAAATATTCTTAATCTTTAACAATAACAGCTCTACACGCACATACAAATCAAAGGCTCATCCCCGTGACACAGTAAATCTAACCTTTATAGTTGCAAAAGCATCATCAAACTACTTCATACCAAGTCAATGTAAAAATGTAAACAACCACCATTGGTATACAGTGCAAAGTATTCCAACAATAATGTTGGTTAATAGCCACATGCCTGGTTAAAAACAAGCCATAACACAACGGTTATGACCTTTACCACAAAGCTGCATAAAAATCAAGTCACGGAATGCCCCTTAAAAATTGCATGTACATGTAGGCCAAAAATAATAGTAATACACAAACACAATGGGAGTGCGTCCCATTTGCACATACAAAACAGTTGAATTACTCCGTACAAATTGTGCATGTACTTGCATAATGCCCATTATATCAGTCATCATATCCTCCATCATAATATGTAGGAATGCAAACATTGTAATAACTTTGAGTTACCATCACTTGTACTTTCAACAAGCCCTAAACAAACAATTGCGCCCCATTTGTTATTATGAAAAGACATTCTATTATTCTGAGAGCAGTCAAACCTTTTCCTGCCTTCTCGGATTCTCGGTCCTCTTTGGACCCACTCTTTAAAGAACCAAAATACTCATGGTCCTTATTCTCCACTTTACATCTGTCAATAAACGTTTTGCCATAAGATAAGGATATTTACAGTAATTCAACTCATCATTGAGTCAAGTCCAAAACAAAACCACCTTGAAGTAATCTGCATCAATTCTCCCAAATCTTTATACTGATCCAGGAAATAATCTTATCCAAATTCTTAGTAACCAGTACAATCCCACATTAAGTGTTTAATGTTTCTCTCCCCATACCGCAGAACACGCAGCCCTCACTATCAACTCAAACCAACTTTTTTTTTCCAAAGCTATTTGTTTTGGGGAGAATATTGTTAATGAGTCTTCTGGAAACTGAAAATATCTAGAATAAAGTATCCATATTATTCCTAAAGCCATATAGTAATATCAACCCAGTTATTCAATCACCTCTACAGTGAAATTACATAATCACTAATCTAGAATTCCAAAAATGTTTGAGAGGTAAAAAGGGCCAATGCACTCTTGTCTGAGGTATTCATATGGAAATTTAACTAGCTCTCTGGTTTTTCATGAGTTTCTGACAACAGTTTGTCAATTCCTTTTTCTGCTGTCTGTGTAAACAGAGCTGAGCAATCATTCTTACAATTAAGACTGAATGTTTTAACTACAACCATAATATTGGACAAAATTACATTTATAAGAGTACTTATTTTGTTAAAATTCATTAAAACTCATTAAATGATCTTTTTTTGTAATCAGATCAGAGAGATAGTTAACACATCGCTTTTACTCCAATTCTTAATATAAAATAATACACTCTCTCTGATTTATATACGTATCTTGAGTTATAACCAAATTACTTGAATCACACACACCCTCATGTTTAACCTCTTAATGTTAAACCCAACCTTTAATAACAATCTTGTAGAAAGTACTACTGATCTATCCCTGCAAATCGGACACAATTTAAGGCTCACACATTGCCAGATCCAACTTCCACCTAGTTTTTATTCAAATTTCCCTAGAAAAACAATTTCCATTTAACCAACTGAGTTATCACTGGGTCAATGGTTATCTTTGACCATGTAATTTACAATTGCCTCATAAAATTAAAAATATTGGACCATATTAAGGCCACCATCACCCTCAATTTTTTATTAACCACACTCTCTCCTACTAATCTATCCGGTTTTCTATTCCAGATAAAAGTAAAAAAATAGCCTCTCAATTTTTTCAATATTTATCTGGTGGATTGGTAAAACAACAAGAGTATGTTAATGTGCTAAAACGGCTAGTGACTTAATTTACAGCCACCTTTTTCACTAGGGGTAAGACCCCTTATGACCACAATGTTAGGATATTGCTCAATTTCATATACTGCTTTCATAAATTTCGTTCAAACATTCATCTTTGTTAAGATATTGTTATCCCTAAAAATTTATAGGACCTTTCGATACCAATTAAAATTCATTTTTTAAGAAATAAAATGGGTATTAAATCATTTTTAATCGAACCAAGTTTCAAAATAGATGATTTAGTTGTAATTCACCCCACCAAACCTGATACTGACCCAAAATTTTTTATGAGCTTATAGAATACATAGATTCTTTACTGCCATCCAAAATTTTAAATGTGGTATCATCAGCCTACTGAGTAAGCTTAACTTCATTATTACCATCAATAGCGATACGTTTAATGTTTTGATTATTACTACAGCAAATAGCGAGGATCTCGGCACATAAAATAAAAACGCTAGCTTGCTCAATGGGCAACCTTGTCTCAGACTACGGTTCAAAGTAAAATAAGAAGACACTGACCTTTGTTAATATGCAACTGCCTAATTTCATTTGAATAATTTAATCCATTTTTTGAAGTCACAAAGCCAAACCAAAAATTTCCAAACATATTTAAAAACAAAATCCCATTCCAATTTGTCGTATGCTTTCTCAAATGTCCAGGAAAAAAAGGATACCTGGTAATTTCATAATATCAGTGTATCAATCATATCAGAATGAGTCGGAAATGTTTTCCACCTATGGTTATCTCTTTTTGACAGAAACCCCACGTTTTGATCATTTTGATATACAGATTTTAACATTTTCTTTCTTTAAAACCTATTGGCAATGTCTTAGAAGCACTTTTATAATCTGTGCTTTGTAAGATTGTTTATTGGAGCCAAAGTTTTTTAACTCATGCATATTTCCTTACCCTCCTTAGGAATTAAAGAAATCACACACCTTCTTCGTTGATTCCGTCAGTCATACAACCTGTTATCATAACAAATAATTGAAACATCCCACAACAATCTGCCCTATTTCATTCCAAAAAACTTATAAAAATTACTGGGTAACCATCTGACCCTGGGCTTTTACCATTGTCATTTCATTAACTGTAATGTACATTCTAACTTGCAAAGTTTAAATTCCTATCACAACTATTACGCTCACTCTCTGATATATTGGGATTCATCCAATTGATATACCTAATATTGGATAGACTTTCCATTAGTGTCCTGTCACGTTTGACTTCCGATGTGTAAAGCTTAGAATAAAACTTGATCTCCTCATTTAAAATATTTTTGTTACTCTCCTGTAATCACTTCACCATTTTCAGTAATTAGCCTAATCAATTGAATTTCTTGTTATATAACGTTTTTCTCATCATCTTGATCGAAAAATATTTTTTGACCCCTTTTCCTTTCGCCTAACTCTATACAATCTGGCCTTGGCTCCTAATAATAGCACCTTTAACATTTTTCATCAAAATAGATTCTAAATTACAACTTTTTAAATATTTTTCTGACTATAAAAGGCCTTAAAATTTGCTCAGTAGGTTCGATATATATTGAGCCCGCAAGATTATTTACATGTCACGCTCCAAATTTTCCCCCTATTTCTTAGTCTGTTTTATGGTGCTTCCACTTGCATCTTTAATTGTTTCGCCCCTTATGACACATTTAATTGTTTCCTTCCCATAATATATCAGGAGTTGCATCAAACAAAAACCAGGTTTGTGTGTCTTTTACATATTATCAATGAACAGATTGCACCATACTAGTTAATCAGATCTTGTAAGCAATGTGGGACACATTCGTAGGAGGGTGTTGTGGCGCGTCGAGTCCTTGTCCCGGGCTTTTCATCACATCCTACAAAAGTTTTAAGTGTAATTATGATGAGATCTTAACAAAACCATAATTAATATTAACATAAAAATTCCCCCAAAACCACGCCCTTTCTAAACTGCGACGGTGGGGGGTGGATGGGAGGAAAACTCTAATATCGACACATAATAGGGGGATCATGGTTTGAACGCCAGGTAAATGCTTTTTCCTGGTTTAGTAAATCTCCAAATATCGTACAAGATGCGCGGGGGTGGCCGGGGGGGTTGAGCTCCGGGTGCATCTAAGACTTATGATTCCGGTACTTTAAAATTTGTGTGCGTACGACCCATCCCTTCTTATCAATATACAAGTTCAAAACACAGTTTAAAAGTCACCCTTGCATACATAATTTATCACACGCAAAGTTTCAGCTTCAAATCAATTCTTTAACCAAGATACTGACAAAACCTGCCATGTATGCTTACCATCACTTAGCTAGCACAGTATGAATAGGGTTGTTGCATGATCTCGTCTAGCAATCAAACCACAAGTTTGTTTCCTCCCACGATAGTGTTGTCAGCGCATACAGGTCAGGGTCTCATACCAAAGTAGAGAACACGACAGAATAAAAATTGAACAAGCAGCTTTTTAAAGGTGCATTCATAGATTAAACAAATAAAAACCAGAGTTTCATAATTCCAAACAATGCTTAAGAAAACTATTTGACTTTTCCTTCCCGTCATTTTTTTTTCCAAGGATATCTGCCTCGTTGTCCCTTCCTCCTCTTCGGGCTATATTCGAACTGTCGCAGAAACCAATGCAAATTTTTAAGAAAGTAAGGTATACATTCAGCATATGGGGGGTCTTAAGTGACTATAGATCAACCAATGCATGAAAGTAAAAAAATTCAAAATGTTCTCCAAAATCCTGTCTGCATTTTTTAAATGTCATTCGTATGTGCCAAAATCCACACTTGCACAACCTATTTAAATTAAGAATTTTAAATGAAAATACTTTACAAAAAGGGGGGATTTATAGAAATCATTTGAATTACCAAAGGGAAAGTATGATATTTGCCAATGGCTTTGTTGGCATTCACAATTTCTTGTCCAATATTTAAAAAAGAGAAAATCAATTATGTCGACAGATATGGGCTTATCTGACACTTGACGCAGAGTGTCCAGAAAAGAGAACGCTCTTCTTCATAAAGGGTGCTTGACGTGAGCAAGAAATTAATAAGGAGACAAAATTTTTGTGCAGCGACTTGAAATTCACAATTTTGTAACTGTCACTTTAAATGCATTATTTAATGATTGGATAATTACAAACACAAATCAATTTTTCAATAAGTAGTTGAAGTAGCTTTACTCATCCCAAATGTACTAGGTTGAGAAGTTACAAGTTACGACGTCGTCGGAGCACTCTGCTGTTACACCGGCTCATGGCCAAATTTGTTTTTGAGTATTTTTGGGCATATGTTTATGTTTTTAATAAACATAGTGGGGGATATAGGGGTTTTGTGAATGATGCCCATTCATCCAAATTTCTTAATGAATTCCCTCCTCCAAATGATAAAAAAATGCTAAACAGAGCCCAATTGTATAGTGCCCTCCATCAGTGCAGCACCAGAACCCTCCTCCTACCTCTTTTTTTTGGGGGGTGGGGGAGGGCAAAGTGAAATATTTTGGCGAAAAAGTGAAATTCTGGGGGAAAAATTCCAAAAATTTGGAGTTTTTAAACTAATTTTGGCCCAAAAATTGGTTGATTTTTGCCAAAATTGGGTGATTTTGGCCCCATCACTGGAATTGTGCCAAAATCCCTCATTTTTATTTTAGCCGGGGGGTGAGGGGGAGATGGAGGGAGAGAACTGGGCTTGGAAAAGCAAGAAATGGAAAAATGGGGGGGGGGAGAACTAGGAAGCAAGAAAAATAATTGGGGAGTGCAAATGACTGCCATGCAACTGTGGCACCAGCATGCTGGGTCTCATTTCGTCCACAGCAAAATGGTGTCACAGTAAAACTGCAGGGTAGATAAGTGGTATCTATGTGTCTACTCCGGTATGTCTACACAATATCCACCTTCTATCCACCTAGGGGCAACTACAGGGTAGCTATTGGGGTAGATACTATGAGTAGCCACATCATGTATCCTAATAATTGGCAAGCCCTATCTGCAGCTACAGCCATCGCAGGTAGCATGGTGTGCTACAGAAAATAACATGTACAAAGCAAAAGGGAATCAATGACACTGAATGGAAATAAAAAAGTAATAAGAGCATATTTTTACATGCATGACTGATGTCACATACTCAGGTTTATGCTAGCCAAGAACCCGCTGGTAGAGGATTATTGATGGAGGGAGGTTTATTGACGACTTATAAACCTGGGACATAATATTGGTACCATCTGTGTCAATGTCCTGCCAAATTACTAAGAGAATCTTGAAAATGACCAAAAGAATGGTGTTTCAAGTGTTTTCATACGGCAGGGGCGTCGGACATTGGGGCTATTGGACATGAGTGAAAGTTAGAGGGATTGTTTACAGCTTTTTTACCTTCTTGAGATTTCATTGATTATTTTGGTATCAAGGCAATGGAGAAAAATATTCCACGGACAGACAAACCAGAAAAAAAAAATTGACAATTTGTACAGGTTTTCGGTGATTTTTAAGAAGTTTCTTGCTCACATAGGTATTAATATTTCACATTTTAAGGGAGGAGTATTGGCTATTCTTATGCTCTCCAATAAAATAAAGATTGAAGGGTGTAGTTTTCTAGAAATAATTATTAAGATGGACTTTCCAGTGAGTACTCGAAAAATCAAGCAATTATTGGCAATCACTAACATAACCTAAGTAGTACTAATTTATTTTGGGCTAATTGCCAAAGGAAATAGATTTTTTCATATTAACATTTGAACCATTAAATAAAATGAAAACAATCTTATAGAAAAGCGGAAAAAGTGCGGGAAATGGGAAAACCGGTCCTAAAAAATTTCCTATTTGAAGGGAAATTTTGTCATCTAAATAAAGAAATAATAAAGAATTAAAGGGAATTGTTCAAATCTGGAGGGAAATTTTGATTGTGTTCCCGGGTAATATTTTTTTTTTTTTCATTTTTTCCAGCCCTCCTATAGCTAAGCTACGACGTGAGAAAAAATGGTTTTCAGCATTTTTTCATTTTTTTCATTTTTAAAACAAATAAGGTTTTTTGCATATATATAAATGTTGTCCATAAATAACCACTGTGTGAAATAACCTAAGCTCAAATCGAGCCCTCATATAGAAAATCACAATTATGGGATAAAATCTGAATACGGGATTTTTGTTTTACACATATCCTATGGCACTGTTATACTATACATAAATGTTTTACCAAGGACATGAAAACAAAAAATCTGATCATCTCAAACTGGGGAATTGGAGAATTTTTAGGTGATACCTTTAGTACAGCTGTCTCTTATTCAATATACACACAAAAATATATTTCAAAATCTCCGAGCCAGCCTTTAATGTAGCATGAACATTTTAATCACTTTGTCCATGAGTTATTATAGTAACAATCAGTGACTTGGCCATAGATAAATACACTTGTAAAAATAAGTGTTAGGTTTTGTAAAGTTATTAAAACACCAAACGCATTTACGAAACAAACAAATAAAAAATCCCAACTTTTGGTCAAAAGTTGGGTATGTTCGTAGAACACTGGTCCTATAAATCGCTAAAAAGCATTTAAATCAGCATCTTGTCCCATTTTTATAATTCAGAGTAATGGACATTTTTAACATGAACGCCTAACGCTTTTAAAACACTATACAATTTGCCACCGTTTAGGAAGAATAAACACCAGGGTATTTAGAAGTTAAACACTAAACACCAAAGGCTTAGAGCTGAACACTAAGTGTTCAAAATAAAACACAAAAAGTGTTTTATTTCGTATCTAACACTTAGGATAATATGGTTTTAAACGCGTTAAGGCGTTAACGTTAGAAATAGAAAGTCACATGCCTGATTTAAAACATGGAAAAAACAGCGCTGAATTTCAAGGCTTTTTAGTGATGTATAGGAGCAGTGGGTCAAGAAATTACCCACTTTTTGACCAAAAAGGTGGTATTTGTTATGTGTTGTTTTCGTTTTTAAACGCCGTTTAGGTGTTTAATAAACTGTTACAAAAACCTAAACACTCTAATTTTTACAGTGTTAGGCTGGTGAAAAAGCGAACTCTCCGGGAAGTATTTGAGTAAAGTACCTTAAACATAACAGGATCAGATTTTCTACTGCCGAGGTCAGAATTTGTAATCAAAGGAAAAGATAAGAATAGCCTAGAAGCCCTTCAGCACTGCAATTAAGAGAACTACTGGGTGCATGTACCGCTAGGTAAGACGATCGCTCCCTTAACCCTTGCTTTACTCACATCGGACAGTGTGGTAGGTTACCATGGATACAGAGTAGAATTGTCAGGAGGAAAATGCTTTAAAACGGTCAAGTTTTGGAAAATTTGTTATAGGCATGTCAAATGGCTGTAAAGTAAAAAAGCCAAGGTGATTTGGGTCAGTGACTGCCGTCTGCTCCGGCCGTTATTTTGCATAGCAACTAATTTAAGCAGCGTACGGTACGTGGACTCGTAGATCCTGTTGTCGCCATCGTGAATCAGAGTGTATACATCGATCTGGTACCCATTACATGCAGAGGGTGATTTGAACCAATCCCATAATGCATTGCAATGTGCCTATAATGTACTGTTCTAAATACATATACCTAAGGATAAAAAGTGTGTAAGAAGTTTAAAGGTGCTTGTTTCGATTTATGTGTATTGTGTTCTCTACTTGATATGAGAGCCTGGCACTTGCACATACACCCCGTCAAGTACCGTGGGAAACAAACTTGCAGTTTTGATGCTAGACGTGATAATGCAGAGTGCAAAGCCCTATTCGATACTGTGCTATAATATTGATGGTTAACCACTAAAACGGAGCATCCCACAGCTTATATTCTTTTCATATAGTGAGTGCGAAAGCCAAGAACTGCAAATTTCTAGTTTGTTTATATCTTGGGAATGAAATGGATTTGAGGGTTCAAATTTCAGGACGACAATGAGAAAAATATGGCCTTTCATCTGATATCAAAATTGATACTACTTCTGGGTAAATCATGGGGGGGAGTCCCAAAGATGATCGGAACAAGCACCTTAAAAAAGAACCACATTCGTGATCATGCTAAAAATTACCTAAGTACTAGCGCTTTGTGGACTAAAAGTCAGGGTTTTATATGTTAAGAATAGGATTTTGTGGGATCACATGACCTATTGAGGTGAAATTACCTAAAACTGGTGCATTGTGGGATGGACTCAATACACTCTCTCTTCGTACTAGCTTGGGTAATGTAGTCTCATATCCCGGGTGTGTGTGTTCCTTTGTGGAAATTCCCTTACCCCAAGTGGTTTCTGTTACCTAAAGTCTCTCTTTTTCAGCATTTTTTGTATTGTTAGGATTGATTTTTGTAAATTCAAACAGATGAGAATGAATTTTTCAAACATTGCTCTTTTTTCCTTCCTAAATCACAATGAACATTAATCAAAACGTACACAAACTCTTTGTTTTTTAATAAAGAAAGGAATTGTTTAGTGGTACAGTGCCCTTTTCAAAGATAAGGTTTGGAAAAAATTCTTTTTCTGTTTTAAAACTATATCACGACTTTAAAAATACAAGGGGGGGGTGCTAAAACGGGTAGTGCCGCAAAGGTGATCCATTTTTACAAGGCTGCAGGTCCTGTCAATTAGCATCACTAGAAAAGGGTCAATTTTTGACCCCACTTGATCGGGGTTCAAAATCCTTGTGGGGGGGACCCCAAATTGTGGTTAAAAATAACCCCATTGGGGTTAAAATGAATATTTTGGGGGTCATATTCTTTTTTTTAAATGCCCCCTTTTGGGGTCACAATATTAAGTTATCCTTTGGTTAATCGAGGTGCAAACAAAATCTTGATAACGAAATAAGGGTTCATGGACATTTGAAATTGACTCCTTTTGGTGCAGGCGGTGTTGGGGACCCGCTTAGTAGGATTTTGGCATCAAATAACAGACAGAATTTTTCTCTCTCTTCACTGGACACAATAAATTCAGATGATAACAAAATGAAGTCCCTTGGACCCCAATATTCTAAGGCTCTAAAAGGCAAAAATAGATTTCCAAGCCTCAAAGCAAAATTTATAGACATAATATTTCTGCTAAATACAGCATTCAAAAATAATTTTCTGCTAAATAAACAGCCATTCCAAATAGTGCTTATTGTGGGAAACAAATCATAATATTTCAATATGGCTATTTATACTATTGTATTGTCTGACAGAAAACCAACTTGTTACATTAAAATAAGGATTTCTAAAATGTGATACTCAAAAGTCACCAAGGCACATTAGAAATCGGGAAATCTCACACACCATGTATTTGGAAAGTGGTAAATCCTGATTAGTAGTAGTACTACAAACATTTGCTAGACTAGTCTCGGGACCACAAAATATTCCACTGGACCAGATAATTCTGAACATTTGGAAATTATGGAGTCCAGTGGACTTCAAGTTAAAAACCTAAGTGGGAACCCTGTTTAGGGGTCATTTTAATATGATGCTAAAAACAGAAAATGATCCCGAATGTGGTTGATTTCAAACACGACTAGGGTCAAATAAAAGTGACCACGTGAAAGGGTCAATATTTTTGACCCCATCATTTTAAGTGTGTATGTAATATTACTTTCAGAAACTATATTGCTGTCATCACCAAAGAAATTGCATTAGTGACTCGATTGGCAGCCCCGTTCCCCCCTCCCCCCATTTTTACTCCATCAAAATTGAGATTTTGGTATCAGGAAAACGTTCATGCTAAAATATGCAATATTTGTGTCGTCTGCAAGAATTGCAGAAGGCACATAGGGATTACTCTGGTCATATGTCTGTGTATCTGTGTGTGTGTGTATCTGTGTGTGTGTCTGTGGTCAAAATGTTAACCCTTAATATATTGCTTGCCATATGAGTTCTGTAGGGGCTGCGATGATGTAACTTGGTGGAAAGTAGGGGGCGAGTGCATGGGTGACATGTTGGTGACTTCATGTGACTTTCGTAACCTCATGTGACCTTTGGCCACATTTGACGACACTCAGGGACTGCGATGTATTTTTTGGATTTTGTACAACAGGCTGTCTGTAACAGGATTTGCTATAGACAGCCTGTCATTCAAATGATAGCCTCTTATTGGTCCCCCGCCAACTTTTGTTGGCGAAGGGGGACTATAGAAATGCTAGCCGTCCGTGTGTGTGTGTGCGCGCGTCCCTCGCGATATCTTTGGAACTAAGCAAGTGTAGATGTCCATCTTCGCAACATAGATGTATCTCAAGTAGGCGGTGGGTGGGATACAAAGTGGGTCATGTGGCATGGGTCAAAGGTCAAATATGGTCAAAAATAAGGTCAAATGTGGTCAAAAATAGGGCTAAAAACATTGTCAACACAATATCTTTTGATTGGAGCAAGTATGGGCATCCATCTTTGCACCATAGATGTCACTCAAGTAGGCGGCGGATGAGTTCGGAGATGGGTCATGCGGCATTGGTCAAAGCCAATCGTCACAAATAGGAAAATGGAGGTAAATTGCTTATAAACTTTATAGAGTGATCAATTTGGTGGGTGTGGTCAACACTCATTGCCAGAATTTTTTTGAAGGTCATTCGAAGGTCCCTGCGGGGGTCATTAAAGGTCAAATCACTAACATGTATTTTGGATGATGAAAATTGGTGGGTGTGGTGCATATTCATGCCAAAACTTTTGAAGGTCATTTCAAGGTCATAACCAAGGTCAAATCACTAACTATTGGTAGGCGGGTATGAAAATTTGGTGGGTGTGGTGAACCTTCAGTGCCACAATTTGAGGTCATTTCAAGGTTCATGCAGTTGTCACCCAAGTCAAATCACTAAAAACAAAAAGTTAGTAGGAGGATGAAAATTGGTGGTCGTGGTCAACATTCAGTGCCAAAATTATAAAGGGCATTTTAAAGGTCATGCGGGTCATCCAAGGTCAAAGCACTAAATGTATGGTAGGATGATGAAAATTGGTCGGTGTGGTCATCATCAGTGCCAAAACTTTTGAAGGTCATTTCAAGGTCAGAGGGGTCATCCAAGGTCAAATCACTAATATTGGTGTATTTAGGATGAAATATTGGTGGGGTAGCCTCAACAGTTACGTGCCAAAAATTTAGGAGGTATTTCATGTGTTATGACGTCTCGTGTACGGCCTAAGGTCAGAAATACCTTTCAAAACCTTTCAAACACAAATAAATGAGCCTGTGACAAGTGAGCTAAATTTTATATAATATAACGATTTTAATGATTTGTAAGTGGTTCAAGAATTTGGTATTCTACAACTCATTATAGTAAAAAAAAAAAGTAAAATTACACAATTACCACAATATGTTTAATAATACCCTTTTATTGTCCTCAGATGTCCAGTAATGTCCCACAAGAAAGCGTTGCAGGGTTCAACGATGAATGGTCTCACAGCGTAAGAACTTCAAATGACACATGCAAAGTCACAATTATAAATCCTCAGTTAATATCCATGGGAATCTTCTTAGTCCTGAAGGTAAGTTGTCCAGCAGTTCAGACGACAAAGGTTAATAAAAAATTAAGTCCCTCGACGATAATACATCCACAGTATATCAGTCAGATAAATCCCACGATTTCTATCTATCTGTCCACAATTGGAATCCTATTTTGATTCCCACAGACTTTTGGCTTCAAATACCTACAGTAGAATAATTACAACAGCACCTCTGCTTCACATGGAATTATATATCCTGCCTAGGTACTTGACACATTCTGCTCCTCAATGCAGAGGAAAACTAGCCTTCTTCTAGCAGTTGTTACTTTACTATTGGCTGCTGGCGGCGAGACTTTCACTCAAATTCAATATATAACTGACTTTTCATAAAAATCCCAGCCTAAAACTAGACATTCCAACATCATCATGCTAAACATAACCTAATCGCATCACTTTCCGTATATAACTTGTGGGAAATTCCCTGATCTTACAATGTTTGATCTCAAAAGCATAAACAAGTTGATTCAGTTACTAAGTTTAGCATTCTTGGGGAATTCCCATTTCCCTTATTGGTGAATCCTATCTAACAGGTGCATCCTTCACACTGATCTCTACACACTTGGATAGCTGTGTCGGCCGCTCGAACGTGAGGAAAACCGAGTTGCAGCACTGCGGCCCTTTTGCTCTACCCAAGAACCCGATCGTGGGCACGTCCAAAGGAAAAGGGAAACTAACGAAAGGGACAGAATGCGGCGTTAATCGCCGCGTCATGTCAAGTTTGTCAATTATTGGTTTGATTTTCGATATGGCGTGTATGTTTCAACACATAAGATTCAAAATGTTTTAAAAGTCGTTAAAAGCCATATTTTCAGGTGTTCAAGCTCACAGACATCAATCATTCATGCAGTAACCATGGAAACTGAGTAAGTGCTTTGACTACTTATTCACAGATATATAATAGTATTATTATTCTCTTCAAGATATTTTCCGCTTTAATACCATTTCCCCCCTTCTGAGCCCGCAATTGACTTTGGTTACGCTCCAAAGTGATGGATGGGGAGGGGTACCAACCCCTTTGGTGTTGGGCGAGTCGCACACGCTTGTAGGCGCGGATACCACAGAAACTTAATTTTGGTACCCATGGATAGCTATCATCCTCCGTTTTCAGGAAAGCAAAATGAGTACCCATATGCTCAGCATTAGGCCTACTTCACAGTTGATCGTACTATCATCCAAAAAACATGCAAAAAGTTAGGAGTAATCTATTCATGCGGTTTGGGGCTGTACATGATGGAAATTACTGGGTTTTTTTTACACAGATCGTTTAGTGGTGTTTGAGTAAAATGAAAAATATCAATTTTCCACCCTATATCTGTTATTTTTCACTCTTTCCTTACATGACGTCGTATTGGGAATGTTGGTCTTATTTTGATACCAATGGAAAGAGAAACGCAAAGCTTTCTTGTGGTACCAATTTTATAGGAATCGGATGTGTAAAAAGGAAATCATAGGGGGTGGTAACCCCCCCCCGCCCCAGAGAATTGTTGTTATAAAAAAAAAAAAAAAAAAGGAAGAAAAAACAAAAAAAAAAAAAAAAAAAAAAAAACAAATGGCTGGAATGACCTCGTTCTCATTTTACAGGCTTTAAGAGATATGGGCATGCACTTCTATTAAAACAATATTAAGATATTTTGGATAAAATTCTGGGGGGAGGTTCTAGAATTTTGTGGTCGGGGACCAATTCTCGTTAAAAAAGCGCAATAGCTGCACTTGGTGGGACAACCTCTAGGGTATAAAATTCACCATATGAAGTTCTAGGGGGTATCAAATTTCAGTTGTGATTGTGACTGGTTCAATAATAAAATAGGAAATGTACCTAACAGTCAGCAAAATAACCCCCAGTGTGTAATTTTTCTGCAATTACAAAAGTTAATTTTTTTGGTATATTGCTATTTTAAGGTATTTCAGTCACATATTGAGAACAAGTCCCAGGGGGGTATAATTTTACGGCAAATGGGTCCCTTATAAAAAACCTGAAACTATTATAATTTAACAAACTTGCTCCGTTAGACTCCCGGTAGTGTTTATTTTCACTGAAATTGATCTTGTTGCTTTATGGGTCAATTTCAGAACTACTGGAATGACCATGGCACCCAACAAACCCCCCCCCCCCACACCCCTCGCCTCGGATAAAATCTCGCTTTAAAAGATATGCACTGCAGTCTATGGGTCAGTATAGTGCACAAAATCATTGTTTAAATCAACTTGGAAATTAAAATTGGAAGGAACTGAATTTGTCCTTGACCTTGGGATATATAAGCTAGTCTGACCTGCACTGTTTGTGATAAAGGTAAAAAATCACACGCTATCCTTTAATTGTGATCCATTGCTACATGTACCACGAAAAGACTCATGAATTAAATACTAATTTCTAGTGAACTACAGGTCTTAGCGCTCCGTACTCGTATTCCCATGGAGTCATAGCATTTTTGAGCACAGAACTGTGGCAATGGCAAGTGCATACAGTACGCTATTATGTAACAGTGTATAGGCTACGACGCACCCACCAGTATCATCAATAATCGGTCACAAAATTGCCTAGAATCCATTGGGTTACTTCTACCGTCACCGTTAATTCGGCAACACTGGCACTACTCCAGCCAATTGCAACTCTTGAAATATTTTTTTTTCAGATATTGACCAGGAAAGTACATTATAAAGGCATACGTGTGACTCAGCCCATAGAAACCCGTGCAACCGAGTGAATGTTTGGGTAGAGAAAAAGGGATGGACGCTGTGCAACTCGGTCTTCACCGGCTCGCGATTCAATCGCGTGGAGACAGCATCCAGTGTGTAGAGATCCGTGATCTGCATAAACAACACTAGGAAATCCCCTTTTCTCTCTTTTAGTAAAAAAAAATACTTTTCCCGTGAGAAACTTTTCGTCAAATAAAATTGAGAAAATTAATATTTTAAAAGTTAATCAGACAAATGGACGGCTATATAACCAATGTCATGTGGGGTCATTCAAGGTCAAGACTACTCATGGTAGGAGGATGATGATGAAACCTAGAGAATGTGTCAACTTTAATTGCCAACAGTTTTGAGTCATTTCAAGGTCATGCCGGGTCGTTCATTCCAGGTCAAGTCACTAAGAATGTGGTAGGAGGATGAAACTTGGTGGGAGTGGTCAACAGTTTCAGTGCCGAAAATTTGGAGGTCATTCAACGGTCATTCAGGGTCATTCAGGTCAAATTACTAAGGTCGGTAGGAGTATGAAAACCAGGGAATATGGTCAAATTCAATGCTGAAATTTTTGAAGGTCATTTGAAGGTCATGCAGGGTATTCAAGTCAAATCACTAATCAGTGCCAACAATTTTTGAGGTTCATGTCACGTCAAGGGAGGAGCCTCAGTGGTTTAGAACCACTTATTTCCATCACATCTTCCTGAGATCTTTTAAAATATGTTGCTTTCTTGTTTGTTAGTTTTAGTACCCTCTGGGTGGGGGGACCTTGGTGGTTCGAGAACCGCTGTTTATTATTATTATTATATTTGTTCTGTTATTGTTGTTCTTTATACCGAGGGAAACCACACATGATCGTGATCCACTGTTCTAACACGGACCCTGCAGTAAAAAAAACAATTTAAAGCCAATTGTTGAAATACATGATAAAAACATTTGTTGAAACAACCATGCAAACAAAGTAAACATCCAAATATTTCAAATCACAGCGTTTGAAGGTCTCATTATGACAAAACAAGAAAAAAATATTGCCGGCGGACCAGCTTTGACAACTGATTTAGATTATTTAGTCCCTAAGTACATCCAGTGAAAATTTTATAGAAATTTCATTGGGGCAAATATGATTTTCTAAAAATACGTATTTATCCAGTCTTCTATGGGAGGCGAATGGGCATATAGAGGGCACTATACATACCAATCATGACCTTTGTCGGCTTATATGGCAAGATTTCCCGCAATGGATTTGTCCGATTTTTGCCGAGATAATAGATTTGCCTCTCTCCTATATATCAGTTGTCAAAATTGTATCAACCTTGCTTAAAATTGTTCTACAAATAAGCGAGACAATTTGCGGGGTCAAAGCTGTGAAATAAGGACTGTAGTATCTGAACTCATACAGTATGATGAATATATTTGGTTGCTGGAAAAAAAACCTCACTCTATAAGGCATTTCAGATCAAGTCTTCAACATCATTTTTTTTCATTCTGCAAAACAAGAAAAAGTGTTACATCGATAAGACCCTGTGAACGGTTGATTACAACGTCAAGCCTTTAAGAGCTCATCACAATCGTCCCAAATGACATAAAAATATTCCAATCGAGGGGGCGCAATCTGAGAGAGGAAATCGTACTCGCCTGATGGCCCCTGGAGGGCCGTATGTGTGACCCCAGCTATCATGTATTGTATTACGGGGAAAAGAGAATGGATGAGTGGCATTTTGATGTGACGGGGAATGAAAAGGGTTGGGGCTAGCGTATGATGCCTTCTTAGGAGTTATTGTGCTACAGAATTGCCAAGGGTTTTGCGCATGCTATGGTCAGTGGTTTGACATGTAGTGAGCTTTCCTAATAGCATATAGGCAGATTGGGGGCCTAATGGCACGTTCCAAGGTATCAGGTGTATTTGTGTATTTTTCTCCAGGATTAAAAAAAAATACTACTAAAAAAGGAGTTTTTGACTATGCAAGAGAATTTTATTTCACCCAGGCTAAGGCCTAAACAATTTGTTCGGTTAGCATAACCACCACCCCCATCCTAGAATGCTGATTAAGGATTTTTCCACAATTAAAATTTAAAAGTTACATCCCTTTTTCCCAACCCCAATACAGTCCCTAACAGGGGCAGACCAGGGGGTAGGGGGGCAGTGGTGCAACTTACGAACCTTCATATGTAAATAAGGTCAAAGGTCACATACTGAGATAGATAAGGGTTGTAAGATGATAAGGTCTACTTGCAACGGGGGGAGGTGGGGTTAGCGCAATGGGGCGTCTGGTGCTTCCACTGTGGTCTCGGGTTCGGTTGGGCCTGCGATTTTGTGTGCGTTCGGTTTCTAATCCACACTCGGCCTCGCAGGTTTTCTCTGGGTATACTGCTGTTTCCTCCTGCTTCTAAAACTGGCTTTCTTCCCTAATGTGTATATAATAATAATAATAATAATAAGACTTATATAGCGCCTTTTACCATGTGCACAAGGCGCTGAGAAAAAGAGAAAAAGCAGGAATCAAGGAAAAAGATGAGATTTGAGATTGTTTTTAAACCTGTCAAGATGACAAAGTGTATGGACACTACTCGGCAGGTCATTCCAAAGGTGAGGACCTGCCACAGAAAAGGCACGATCGCCCGCTTGTTTTTTGGAACGAGGGACCTCAAATGTAATAGCCAAATCCGACCGGAGACTGTATCTAGTCTTGTTGACACGTGAATGAAAATAAGAAGACAGATATCCTGGAGAACTAAAATGGAAAGCTTTGAATGCCTGAACGATGACCTTGAATTGAATCCTCTTCTTAACTGATAACCAATGGAGAGTCTGTAGAAGAGGTGAGGCATGAGTGCGACTAGGTTGCTTCAAAATATGATATAATTGTGTATAATGATATAAAAGTGAATTGATTAAAGGGACATAATGGCATGAAAAAAAATTTGACATATGAAAAGGGCCCTTAAATTGCCACAAACTGCCACCTCCCTCCTGGAACTCTTCCTGTTTTTACTGTTTTTACAGAATGTAAACATCCAAATAGTTTTCAAACTCATGGAAGTGATTTCAGTAAGGGTCCTTTACATTATGTCAATTTTTTTTCATGCCTTTATGTCCCTTTTAAAGTATCTTCATGACACCATATGACACAATAGTGTTGGTGTGTCGTTAAATACTAGTGCCTCTTCCTCCTAATTGCAACGGAACTTGCATCGTAGATACAACATGGGAACCTCAACATGTTAATGAGGTCATGCAACAATGTCAAAGGTCATTTGAGATCACATTAATGAGGTCACACAACAAGATCAAAGGTCATCTGAGATCAAGTTGTTGAAAATATCAGATTCCCCTCATTTGCAAGTGGAAATCCAGTTGCAACCAAACATGATATTTACTGATCTGCCCTTATTATGGACAACCTATTTGGGACCACGATTGATCCTGGAATCCTATACAGTGTAGGGTTATAGTATCTGAAATGATCCACTAAAATTTGCATATTTCATCCCAGATAATATTCACCACCGTGCAATCAACTAGTTATCAAACTTTTTGTTATCTAAGCCAGTCGTTATCGACACGGTTAGTCCGTGCTGCCAACAGCTTGACAAAATGCTACGCTCAGCCTGAAGTGTTTAGTGAATCTTTCTGGGTTGATCAGTATTCGTCATATGTCGTCCTCTCGGATATGAGGTGGGCTGAACACAGAGGAGGGTAAAACATGTAGTACACACTAGCAATAAAACACACGGTACTAGAGTTGTATCATCTACACCATAATGGAGCGCTGTGGCTCACGACCTGAATAACAATTAGAGTCATCGTATGCTGAGCATGTGAGGGAGTCTGTGTGGTGAAGATTGAAAGTAATGGGATTAGGGATTGAGATTTCTATACTGTGTCTCAGAAAAAAATCCTTTGTTGGAAAGACTTTGCTTATGGGTCATATTGAGAAAAGGATTGAGATTTCTATACTGTGTCTCAGGAGAAAAAGCAATCTTATGTTTGCTATGTTAAATTATTTATAGATTGTATTGAACAAAGGATTTCTATACTGTCTAAAAACAATCTGCTTATAGGCCTACATGTATGGGTTGTTTTGAGCCAAGGATTGAGATTTCTATACTATATCTCGGAAAAATGTGCAATTAATTTAATTTCAAAGAGTTTTGATATGGTTGTACTTAGCAAGGGATTGAGATTTCTATACTGTGTCTCAGAAAAATATTTTGTTTGAATGACTTGGCTTATTTATATATTTATGGATTGGTAGTATCGAGCATTCAGATGTCTATACAGTGTCTCAGAAAAAAAAATCAGTTCAAATAATTATATGGGTTTTATTGAGCAAGGGATTGAGACTTCTATACTGTGTATCAGAAAAAAATCTTATGTTTGAAAAACATAACTATTTATGGGTTCTATTGAGCAAGGGATTTACAAGATCTCTATACTTTGTCTAATGATTTCACTTGTGGATTGTATTGAGCAAGGATCTAGATTTCTATACTGTCTCAGAAAAAAACCTGTGTTGGATGACTTAATGGGTCAATACCCCTCATACAGGAGGCATAGCCTTAAAGGCTGACTCAGAGATTTCTCGATGGGGATTACACTCAATTTTCAAACAAATCACATTTTTTGCATACAAATAATGCTTGTCCATATACTTATCACTGTGTGAAATAACTAAGCTCAAATCAAAGTCCTTCATATAGAAAATCACAATTTTGTTATAAAATTTCGGATCCGGAATTTTTGTTAAACACGGTATTCTATGGCACTGTTATACTGTGCATGAATGTTTACTGCATGAAAACGGTAAATCCGATTCATCTCTAATTTTGGAATAAAGCATTTAGGTGACTATCTTTCATTGAAGATGACTATTTATAATTACTACAAATCTCTGAGTCGGTCTTTAATTCCAGTTGTGCCTTGTAGTATGAGGGGCATGGAATTCGTGATATTCCAAAATTCTAATTCTCAAATGTGGTTTTCAGTAGAAGGTCCGAAAAAGTGTAAAATATGTTAGGAATTATATTCATATTAAAGACAAAAATTGATTTGGGACATAAGGTCTCTGGTTGACCATTTCTTTTCAGGACACGGTGTAATTGTCATGTATAGCATCAGACTGCATGTTGATATCAACATTTGGTTTCTGATCATACACATACTTGGCCGAGACTGACACAGGAAGAGACGCTTAATTGGCTGTTGGAATCGGAGAAGCTTGATGGTTACAAATAGAGCAACAGGAAAACAAAAAGATTGAAGGAGAAGGGAGCGAGATGAGAGCGAGAGAGGGTAGAGTAGAGAAAGAGAGGAAAAGAGACCAATTAAGGACCATTGCACCCATATTGTTTAATTTACTACACACTGGCATTATAATGCATGTTGCACATATATTCATGAATTACAGACATTGATTTTATGGTGTTGGTTTACATGCAGTATGAATAAAGCCTTAAATAGAGAAACTTTCCCCTTCCCCAGGCTCGAAATATTGGGATATGAAATAATAGTAGCTCTTGTCCCATTTTTAAAGGGATTAGCAGCGATTTGCTAAGCCGAAACATCGAAAAAAATCATCAAAATTCTTATTTTTGTATTTTTGTTACTGGCATGGATATGCAAACATAACCTGCAAGTGGTTGGCTTGAAATCTGCGTATTAAAGACAAGGCAGTACTTTTTAATCCAATTCTTTAATTTCTATAGATGATGTGACCTATGATGTCACATATTGACATTCAGGACGCCCTCTTTTGTTTTCTGGCAGGCAAAATACTACAGTCGTTCAATGACAGACCACATAAAATCTGGTCATAAATTACTTGCAGAACCTTTCTTGATCTAAATCGGAATACAATATGCAACTGGTAGCATTAGCAAGCATGCTTAAAGACACTATCAGTGATTTGAAAAATATTTGAAATGTGCAGGAATAGCTTCCAAGTGAAGGATAAGTCTGTAGAATTCTCATAAGTTACATTTTCCAGCTGTAGAATTGACAGAAAAGGAAGAAAATGGCAGTGTTCCAAGATACGATTCTCCATTCATTTACATGTTGTAGTAAGTGTCCGAACGGACAGTAATGACTAAAATCTCCGATTCTGTCCTTATTAGGTTGCTTCTGGTCTTTTCATTTGCAGGGTATGTTAGGATACCTGTACTTGTTACATACATGTAAAAATCTGATTTTTGATGATTTTTTCGATTTGCTGATTTAGCAAATCACTGATAGTGTCTTTAATATGAATGTTGGTATTATTTAATTTGAAACCAAAGTTAGAGCAGAAAAACGAAATTCCCTGTGCAAAGTATAGGGGCTTCTGCCTGCCAGTTTCTCTCTTACACCAACAGGGGGCGCCACAAACATAAACAAATGTCACATCATCTATACGTGCGTATCAAAATTCCGACTTGAGATCAAAAAAGCCTTTCTCGGTGAATATCCCAGATTTTAAGCATGATATTGTGCACCATGATCAATACAGTTTGACCTCAAACACAAAGGTGGTTGATCTTTGTTTATGCTGTGCTACTGTAAACCACAATCAGCTGTTTATTGTAGATTTTGAGACGTCATCGCTCTGTCTATTTATGGGCGACGGTATGACAAATTTTCTCAAATACTTCATTTTTTCACTATTTGGTGGTTTGTTTCTACATTAAAGCAGTTATATGGAATTGTACACACTTATCCCTGATTATAAGTTAAAACGAATGCATTTTGACATTTTTCGATTCTCTCGCAATATCGCTGCTAATCCCTTTAAGGTGCAATGAGGGATTTCACATAACTGGTGTTCCTAAAAAATGAAAATTATGATTTTTGCACCTGTAGGTACTAAATTACAAGATGGGATGAGTTCTGTTTATTTAGGTACTTTTTGTCACTATAAACTCATGTGACAGCCAGTGCAAAATTGTATTGGAAGAAATGCATTGTGGGAAGAACACTGTATCCTCTTTAAATTGACAATTGTCAAAGTGAATTTTTATATCCTCGCACTCCTGTAAAATGCAAAAGGTTGAAAAATTCTACCTTGGATACTCTAAAAATTTACTTGGCATAGCCTGCAGGTGTGTAATATGAACATCAGTTGTCAACGGGGCATATTTTTAGATAGATTAGTTTTAGGAAAAAAATATGCAAATTGAGTACTATGCTTAAAGGGGCATTTTGTGATCCATAACCTCGTCCCCCGACTTACCTAAAAAAGCTGAGATTTTAGTATTATCTGAACCGTTAGCTTAGTACCATGTGTACCTAATATCTTACGTGCAAATTTTTGTCGTATCTGTAAAAATTTGCAATTATGTATTTTCTGTCCCTATCTGGACAAAATTACACCACAGTGGGCTATGGGACTGTGGAAACACAAATTGCTTATAACACAAAACTGCAAGATCGGAATCAATCAATTTTGATGAATAAGCTTTTCGAGGATTCTATTGAAACAATGAAAAAATATCAGGTGCTGAAATCATTAAATGCGCCTTTAAAAGTGCCTAATCCCTGAATGGAATGAAGCTTTTTTGTGGATCCAAAATTCTGAACATAGTTGACATTCTCTACATTTAAACCAAATAGCAAAACTTGCAGAAACACCAAAAAATCAACAAAATTGGAAATGGACAGGTATTAATCATTTTGATACATCACTTAAACTTGGAAATATAGTACACTTAGATTACAAGTCTCTACCCTCAAACCGGTTTAATTTCATCAGTGTACCTTTGTTCACACATAATAGAACTCTGCCCGCCGGGTGATGATATAAGTGTCACATTAAAAAAAAAAAAATGTCCGCCTCCATCATCTTAGCCGCCTTGTGTTATTTTTTGTTTTTGGTGTCCATCTTGGATGCGGAATCATTTGTCCGCAAGTGTTTATCCTGTCAAACCATTATACGGCCGCACATCTTGACTGACTGCTACCGATTTAGGACAGGGCTGATTATGCCTTTTACGACAATCGCAGGCCCCCGCGAAAGGCAAGCATAGAGTTTTGGCAACGCATAGTTCCGTTTGATAAAAGTGTACAATTCCAGTTAGCTATACCACATTGCAAGTCTATAGGGTTAAAAACTTGTTCACCCCCTTCTGCAGGTTTTCTCAATCTATGAGATTTTGGCCAAAAAAATTTTTTGGTCCTGGACTATATGGTTCAGGATCATATGGTCCTGAGCATAAATAATCTGAAGAAATATTTACCAGTCAATTTGAATGCACATGCTCCGGAGCATATGGCAAATATGCTCCTGGAGCATATTTGACTTACATATTTTCAGATTATTTATGCACCAGGACCATATGCTCATGGGGCATAATTTTTGGGCCAACTCTCATAGAAACCTCCTGGCCACTACCTGCCTATATATATTGGCATCTAGCACTATTATGATTGTCACTTGGAAAGTAAAATATCATGTCATTAGCACCAATAATCCTTTAGCCCCTGAGTGGTGGGCTGCATTGGGTGTTTCCAGAGTGAGGATTTTGAGTACCTCCCGAAGCTCATTTTCTTATTTCCTAGTTCCTCAGCATTCCAGTTTTGCCAGGTTTTAAATAGTGGTTTTGTCATCAGCTATTGACTAGGTAGGGCCCTGATGAGATGATCAGTGACATTGATTACCAACAACATAGACCCGTGTCAGGGTTTGCCCAGTTTCTTCCACGGTGGAAAAACCGTGTTTTTTTTCCGCGGTTTTTTCCACTGGAGAAACGGGTTTCTCCAGTTTTCTTCCACTGAAAGCGGAAGCAACTAAAAAAGCTTCATTTAAAAAATTTTGCTATTTTTAAAGCCAATGACTTACACTTATGGTTTTATATATACAGTGAATGAAAGATATGAAATAATTTAAAATAACCATTCAGGACCCCTACCTCCCCAATGCATTGCATAATTAAACATTCACCTTTGATTCACAAGGTCTAAATATAACAAATACTGGAAGAAAATGATTAGACACTTTAGCACCCCAGCAAGGCCAAGCAGAGACTCCTTTTAAAGACTTGAACAATCTTCAATTTCTTAAAAGTCCATAACTCAGGTTCTCCCCACTACGCCAATCCAAAGTTAGATATGATATTATACCCAACATTAAAACAAAAGAACAAAAGGGTTGCTACTTTATGATTGTGTTTTAAAATTACAAATTGGCCATACAGATTTTAAAAGCTTCTTCATTGTTTGCATCTACAATACCATTGTGTAGTATAAATAATGCACATGAAAAGATTGGAAAATGGGTTACAATTATCATGATTGATTGCAAGACAAAACAAATTGTGAACAAATTTACTCTATACTGCTATATCAACTTTAAATTAACTTTTGAAAAAAAAGATTGTCTGTGAAGTAACTAAAGTAACCTGAGGATTGAAATGCCCAAGCAGATGAATAGGGTGTAATTTAGTTTTTTGTTCAAAATACATTTCTTTATTTCTTCCAGTTTCTTCCAATTTCTTCCAGTTGGAAGAAACACCTTTTTTCCAGTTTCTTCCATTCTTCCGGAAGAAATAGGTTTCTTCCGGAAGTTTCCGAACCCTGACCCGTGTGGACTTATTCACAATGGTTGGTGGCTCGAGTGTATCCCCATAAGTTTGGGTGACAACATGCTGAACCCTTTCCTTTATGTCCATTTAAGCTCTATTCCATCTGAGCAGGGTAGTGGAATCCTTGTTGGGAACAACACCGCAGAAAGTCTCTTTAGGCTGTCCTCTGCTTCAAGTATCATCTCCAGTTGTCTTGACTTTGTCTTGCCATTGGATAGATGAGCATGGACAAGAGAGTGAGGTCAATGTGAGGTCAACGATTTTTCCTCACTGTAAACCAACCCATGCGCAAGTCATGACATCGTAAATCTTTTTGAGGATTTTTATTCTTTGAATTGTTAGTCTTGTCATGGTCGTCATCATCACTGATTGACGAACATGAAGGCCCCTCGAGTATTGTATATTTTAGTGCTTCTGATTAATTAATTACATTACATATGCATTTGTGTAACCAATTAAAATAGAGCTTTGAAATGTTAATATGCCAATTTTCCTTAGCATTAGCAGTACGCTTACAAATATCTCTGATTGGCTAAATAAATCATACGTCCTTTTGTGACCAATTAGGTAGTAGACCTAGTTCGCATGAGGTTAAAAAAGGACTAGTCATATTTGGACTCAAATGGAGCAATTTTATTCCAAATTTGGTCCTGAAACTGCTTCCTATTATTTCATTTTTAACTAGAATGATTGCACTTTTAAGTTGAACAGGTGTGATATTCTACACGGCAGCCATTTTGCATTCACTTAGAAGAACTTTCCAGTGTTTTTGCTCTTTTCCAATTCCAATTGTAATTTGTTCTGTCTGCGGAATTGGACCTTTGAAAATGTGACATTTAATAGCGTGCCATGGTATTGTTTAGAAACCAAATAGCCGAGTGTTAGTTTGCATTGATTTCTCTGTGGGATTGTGAAAATTGGAAAATTTTGATAATGCGATATGTAGCAATTTGTGGGCTAGGACATGATGTTGGAAAGCGAGACAGAGGGAACATAGAAAAACTATAGTTGCCTGATATTTTTAAACACAGTCACTGTTGTCAACTTGAAAATGTAAAATTTTATAGACAATATATTTTCACAATTTCCCAAGAGGTTTAAATCCATGAAAATAAACCCCTGAACGGTACTTGCCGATTTATTGGCGTATAAGCACTGTTTTGATTGGTGACTTGGAACGGTAAAGAGCAAATCAGAGCTACTGTAAGAATGGTGATATGGTTTACACAGAGAAATAGAAGCACTATTTTGATTGGTTACTCAGAGGGCTATCTCATGTTGTGTCCAGTAATGAGCCAATCAGACTGACTGTGTCATGGGGTTAATTTATTTGCCACAAGTTGTTTTCTTTACAAGAACCTCATTTTGGGATATTGATTGGATCGGCAAAAAAATAATAAAATTAGGGACTTAAAAATATCCAGTACCTGGGGGAATTGAGGGGGAACATGTCTCTTTTTTACCTTGAGGAAAAATACAAAAATTTGTTGATGGAAAAGAAGATTTCAAATCATAAATTGTGAAATTTGAGAAAATAATGGTGAACATGTTTTTTCTTTAAGAAGAAAGTGAACAGGCAGGAGGGATTATAAAATGTTTTGTTGAAAAAAAATGGAATCCTTTCATCAATCCATTACTGCAATTTTTTTTCTTCCTGCTGGCATAAAATAAATTCTTGTAACACAATTCTTGTAGCAAGAAATTTTTGTAATTTGTTGTTGTCATGTCATTTTGAACTGAATTGAATAAAAGGTGAGGAAGTGTTGGAGAATTCCCATTTTTAAAACCTAAAATTGTTTCAAAAGCAATTTATCCTCAGGCCTATAGACTTTTTTCCCTCCATCCTTCCATCTTGCACTATTCCGGATGGGGTACTTCCAGGATGTCGGCATTCTCGGCAGCATCTCAAGTGTCAATCCCAGGGGGTCTTGATCTTGAATTTTAGTTGGGTACCCATGTTCATTCTGAAAATAGCAGGACTAGCTTAGGGGCCTTCCGCTAGAAGTTTCTGATTCACAATTTGCTACTAGTTTCTTAAGGAGTATCAAATTCATTTAAGAGTGACTGGTTCAATGATACAAATAGAAATATGAACCAAATCATGTCAGAAAAATGACCCCTAGGCTGCCATTTTCCTCACAATAGCGAAGCCTGTTATTTTTCTTAAAGACACTATCAGTGATTCAACCGAAAGAGTTAAACAATTTGAAATTTGTAGTAATAGCTTAAAATCGAAGGTTAAGTCTGTTTAATTCTCATAAGTTATTTTTTCCAACTGAAGAATTGCCAGAAAAGGAAGAAAACGACAGTCTTCAAAGATTTGACTCTCCATTGAATTACGTGTTGTAGTAAGTGTCCGTTCGGACAGTAATGGCTAAAATATCGGATTCTGTGCTTATTAGGTTGCTTCTGGTCTTATCATTTGCAGGGTATGTTAGGGTACCCGTACTTGTTACAGACATGCAAAAATCTGATTTTTGAAGATTTTTTCGATTTTATGATTTAGCAAATCACTGATAGTGCCTTTAAATATTGATTTCTTAAGGGAATATTTTTTATGAAGGTATTGGAACAAATCCCACTGAGTACCCTACCAAAACCCTAAGAACACACTGCAGCTATGAAGAGCTTCCCATAATACACCAGTTTTGTCTTTCATTTTTTAAAGGTGCAACGAGAGATTTCAAATAGGTGTTCTGAAAAAATGTGAAATTTCTGATTTTTGCAATGGTCCAAAGCTTTCTATCAACAATATTCCCATCTGTAAGGATTAAGCTGAGAACTGTTTCTTTGGTACAAAGATTGTGAAATTTCTAACTCCGTATAGGAGCAAATACGAAATTCAGCCTTTGTTTTCTATTGAAATATAAGCATATAAAAAATCATCTTCTTTCATTTTAAATTATTTCTGTAGGGAAACAATTGAGTTATAATTTTTATGAAATCACTACATATCACATAAAATATGGATGACTTGAAATCTCTTGTTGCACCTTTAAACGGGTAATCATTGTAAAAATATGACTAAATCTGTACAAAAAAGTGACAATCCAACCTTATGGATCATGCACAGTAATTTGTCTATTTTACTTCAGCATTAATTAAAATTAATTAAAATTTGGCTAAAGATCCAAGATGGCAGCCATGAAGTGCAAGACAAGCATCTAATTTGTAAGATAATTGTAAAAGAATTACTTGGGGCCCAAATATTTGAAGAAAAAATTGTCTGTGTGTGGTTTCAAAATGCAACAAAACTAGCAAATTCATAAAATTTAGCTGAAAACCCAAGATGAAGCGTATGGTTTCAAGTGCTTACAAAAAATAGAGGAATGAAAATTAAGTGGAGGGCAAGGCAGTGACATGTTCTGTATGAAAACTAATTGGATAAGGATTATTCAAAAAGTAAAGGTGCATTTCGTGATTCCAGCAACTTCTGTTTTATTCATTGTTTGCTAGACATACTTTAGAAAAGCAATAGTTACAAAATTTGAGATGATTCTGATCTTGCAGTTTTGTGTTATGAGCAATTATTTGTTTCCCACAGTCCCATAGGCCACTGTGCTGTATTATCGGTCTATTTACAGACAGAAAATACAAAATTGCAAATTTCTTACAGGTACGACCAAATTTACATGTAAGATTTGGTACACATGGATTACTAATGTCAACGGTTCAGATGATATAAAAATGTCAACTTTTTTTAGGTTAGTTGGGGGACGAGGTTGTGGATCACGAAATGCCCCTTTAAAGTAAAAATTCATCTTTGGTTTAGAAATCCACAGAATCTAGGAAGATTGGTAAAAATCCAAAATGGCGGCCATGCAAAAAATGATCAGGGCTGAACCCTGGTGCCAAGGGGTTCTGCAATAAAGTCATAATCCCAAACAAAATGTGTGCAAATAAAAGAAGCAAAAAAGATATTTTTGTGTAATAAGCATCAGTGGAGGACAAAAGGCCACTTTTGGGGGAAAAAAGTTGGCATTTGCAAATCCTCAACCCCCCCCCCCCCCCCCCCCACACACTCACACACACAAAAAGTCTGAATTGGTCCTTGTCCACCTAAGAGCTCATAAGATCTGTCTGTATTTACATCATGTCACTGCATTTTCATTATATATTGGATGCACCCACACTGGAAGTTGAATGTCTGCGATGAATCCCAGCATATAGAGCCTTTCTGTCCCAGCATAGAGCCTATTTGCCCTGAGCAAGGCCTCGCCCCCGCACAGTGAGTGACTAATTCTAGGTAATTAAGGCAGATAAAGAAAATGGGCACTATTATTTTTGCGCATGTGCAGATTTGATTTTGCCATGCGTTTATCAATTAAAGGTAGATGGGTCTGTATTTTTTTATATATGATGTTCACAAACTCACATGAAATTGGGACTGTCACTAAAATATCTGATTGAAATGTTGTGTTACAGACACTATCAATGATCCAACCGAATGAGTCAAAATATTTAAAATTTGCAGGAATAGCTTAAAAATGAAGGATAAGCCTGTAGAATTCTCATAAGTTATTTTTTGAACTGAAAAATTGATAGAAACTAAGAAAACAGCAGTATTCAAAGATATGAATCCCCATTCAATTACGTGTTGTAGTAAGTGTCCGGTTATGACTAAAATATTCGATTTTGTCCTTATTAGGCTGCTTTTGGTCATATCACTTGCAGGATAAGTTAGGATATATATACTCATCATAGACATGCAAAAATCTGATTTTTGATGATTTTTCGATCTTCTGATTCAGCAAATCACTGATAGTGCCTTTAAAGCAATAATGTATGATATGATTTTGTAAGGAAAATGATTACCCCTGGGCACTACCTGCCTATCTTACAGCATCTAAGCACTATTTTGATTGGTTACTTGAAAGGTAATATCATCTAATGAGCAAATCAGAGATACTGTAAGAATGGTGGTATGGTTTACACCATATATAGAAGGCATGTGGCAGTTTTTGACCACCACCCATGCTCTAGGAGCAAGCCTCCCTCACTAACCTCAAAGGGCAGCTATTATTTTTTCTTATCTTTTTTTTTGACTTAGAATTTTTCCCTCTAACCTGAAAAAATAATGAAAATTTTATTTATTTTAAAAGAGGCAGTAGCGAGATTCGAACCCGAGACCACTGTATCATGAGGTCAGCTACCTAACCACAAGACCAGCGAGGGATTGGTGCGCCAGAATTGCAATTCTAATCCTTGATAACATTTACGGAATAAATCGCTACTGCTATTGTGGTCAGCACTCAATATAATGAATAGCTCCGCTCTGGAACGGTTGCCACAACCTATGCTTCAGGAGCATGAGTGGTGGTAAAAATCTCACACTTGCATAAAAGTTTCAGGGCCTACATCTCATAAATTCAAGAACCTGCTGGGCACCTCTTAGGTCCACCTTTTTCGATTGGTTACTCAGAGGGTTATCTCACATTGTGTTCTGTAATTAGCCAATCAGATAGATTGTATCATAAGTGGTGGTGCCCAGGGTGTTAAGGCAATAATGTGTGATTTTGTGAGACAAATGACATAGCAACATTTTCTCCAATTTTGGCTCTTAAATGAAAAATTCTGCCTAAGGAAGGTCATCAATTTCACCCTTTTTAAGTCCAAAAAAGGCCAGAAGATTAACAAAATGGCTTGATGAAAAATCTATTTTAAACCTGCACAGTTGGGCTAATTAAATTTGTTGATCCTCAATTGATTAGCCTATAATATAGGCTATTGTCATCACGTAGCAAATTAGAGTAGGAAACCCAATGTTCTCTCATAAACTAGTCTCTCATGTCTTGTCCAATTCTTTTGAAACTCGCAGGTATGCAAGTAATGACATTTCTTTGAAAAGTTATGTTGTGAATTTTAAAAATTCTGAGCAGATGTTGCGTTTTGGGGCATTTTGTTCGTCCTTTTGTGTTTTTGGCATGAATTGTGTTGGTAGGCAAACATTATGCTGAATTGTCTGTTGTTCTACAATGTAGATGCTGTGAAAGCTGAAAGCCATGCATTATCAATGCTGGCCTAGAGAGGCATTGTATTTGCAGCCTAGTCCAGGCGCGGATCCAGGGAGGGGGCGGAGGGGGCGCGCGCCTCCCGGTAATTCTGCAAATTCTTGCAAAATCAGCCCATTTTGAGCTATTTTGGACCAGTTACAGCCTTTCAGCCCCCCGGTAATTTTGACGTTTTTCAAATCCTGGATCCGCCCCTGTAGTCTGATAACCACTAGGCAGTAAATTTCATGCTTATCTAGGTAGATGATAGTTATGTTATTGCCCAAAGGGTAGTTTATTGTTTTCCCACCAATATCTTCCCCAGTGTCTAAAGTTCCATGTGCCTTGTGCCATGTGTACTTTACACTCATTCCCAGTTGCTCCTGAAGATAGTGCTTAGTTATGCAAGTCTCATTCACGAATGCAATGTTCACACATGGTTCAAAAGCGCACTATAATAATAGTAATATGCTTGAACTTTAACCTTGCACTGTGTTAACTTGAAACAGCCCAAATTCTCTCACTTCAACCAATCAATCATAAGTGGCCTTAGAA
>JAMKCH010001294.1:0-37848 GCA_023653785.1 Ophioderma brevispina
TCGTCGTCTTCTTCATCATCTTCGTATTATTCTTATTTACCATGCTCTTTGTTTTTATTCTTCTTCATCGTCATCTTTTTTTCTTCTTCATCATCATCTTCGTTAGCACTTATTATTATTATTAGTCTGTTGCAACAATGAATCAGCATTTCATATTCCACATTTCTTCCAATATCGTCGCTGGGCAGTAAAAACCTCATGCTTCCATTTGACCTCTAAAATCAAAACTTCATATGTAGCATAAAAGGGCCAATGACAAAACCTCGTATGCAGCTAATTCATGTTCAAATTTACAGGAGAAACAAACCATTAACGATTGGTTGAAAACAGTTCATTTTATTTTGCACAAAGAGAAGTCTTCTGTAGTTTTAATGATGCAAAGGCGAAATCTTTTTGAAATCGACTTCTGTTTGAATTCGTGTGATTTCTATCTCAAATTATAGTTGACCAAAGATTTGCACTATGAGTTTTTACTATTGCTAGGACCACTTTTTACATATGAGGTTTTAAATGGGGCCCTATTGACAGTAGGAGGGTTGTGCCCAGAGGACGACATGTCACGTCGAAATTAGACGGATTATAATATTACACATTTTCATACCGACTATAAGTTTCATGAATGCAAGGATGACCCGTGTAAATAGTTTTTAGGAAATTAGACATTTTCTAAAAAAAATAATTGAAAATGTATTAGACAAATCAATTTCTGTTGCTCTAATTTGTGGTTGTGGTTGATATGTACTGGGTCCGTTAATGATTTTTTTTTTTCACAGCAGTATGTCGTCTTTGGAATCAATGAACGTGAAAGAAGGAACTGTATTTATTTACACTTGGATCACAAAAGCCAGACAGTCTAGGACCTTTGAGTCTACACAATTAGTATAAGATTTCCTGTTGTTGTTTTACATTTTTGTCATGGTTTCTAATAATAGATCATATTCAACACTTGTCTTTCATTCGGTCGTCTAAATTGACTGATAATCCGATTTTTTTTCATTTGATGCAAAGCATTTGGTTACATAATTGATGATCTGGACGGTACTCTTAAAAGGTACACTTTTAGCATGAAATGTCCGTGTCGACAAATTAAGCTACGCACATTAATTTTGGCATCATATTCAATCTTTTCATTAAATTTTTGTGATATGAAAATTTACCTTGTGGGATTTGTTTATTCCTTTATTGCCTGAACTTGATCTGGTGCGAAGATAACGTTGTACTAATTCTCCACTTTTCAGTCATTCCTAAGAAAAGGGGATTTTATATGAACGCCGATAGTGCCTTTAAAAATATTAACTTTCCTTCAATACCAAAATCTGAATTTTGATGGGGCAAAGTAGGGAAAAGAGTATACTGTATCACGATATATGAATTACCTTTTAGGCACTCACTCATTATTCACTGCCAACCCATTTATTTTTTTTTTTGGTTAACATTTTTCAGTGCCTACGTGTCGCACATAAAAAGGCCATTAGATAGATTGCTTTATCCAAAATCAATTTATTGATATAAATCCAGAAAAGTCTGTTGCAATGGATTATTGAAATGCATGGGGTGTAATATATCCCAAATGCAATATTTCGCACACATTGTTGAAATCTAATTCACGGTAAAGGAACATAGCTTGGGCTACCTATCGAATAACAACGTATCACATTGTTGAACAATGTATCACATTATCGAGTAACAATGTATCAATATATTTTGTTAACTATAGAGAATTACATAAATCAATGCCAGGTTCTTTAATTTCACGCGCGAATGTCTTTCTGCCACACAATTTATTTGAAATTTAAATCGAATGCGCAAAAAAGAACCTCGTTCTAAATACATCACAAAACGGTCGGTAAAATGCCTTTGGGGTTTCATAACCAGGATAGCGTTACTAGTAACGTTACAATGTTCATCATGATTTTGATTAATGCATTGTTAGATGCATTATGAATTTCAAAGCTCGTTTTCTTGCGTCCGCCTCAAATTTATTTAAATAAGGTACAATTAATATGATTATGTCACCCGACCTGATCTACTAACAGCAATATCAGCAATAGAGAAACGGAAATTGAAGCAAGAATAATATGAGAAATGTGCCCTTTTAAAAGTCCATAATTTTTCAATTAAGTATGTAAGAAACATTGGTGTATCGCACAACATCATAAATACATACACCCCTGAGGCGAAATCTTCGATGGGGAAAAATATTATATTAATATCAGTATCAATGCCTCCTGCCGGCTTGTCGCGGGATGCCTCCGTCCGGCACCGACGGAGAACTTATACATCATAGCAGGAGTTGATCCACCAGACATTCGTCGGAGCGTGGCGGGCGTGCAGGGGCGTGGCTGTCGGGTATCTAATGTGGAACACCATGTGTCTGGACGGATGCCTGCTGCCGGCCGCCTTGAATCCAGAGAGAGAGTTTCTTAAGCAAAGTCCAACCTCTTTAAACAGTCACTAAGGGGGTCAAGAGAGTCGCCTTGTGGAAAGAAAGACTTGCCATCAACCAAGTAACATCTATCGGTATTGAACCTGGTGAGCATCTCCCACCTGGAACTGACTCCTCATGGGCTGAATGGCGATGCCTCAACAGATTGAGAACCAGAACTGGCCGATCTAAGGTTCCTTGCAGAAGTGGGGCTATCTGGAAGCAGATCAGGATACTACCTGTGGTTGTGGAACAGCACCACAGACAATGGAACATCTCTTGGTCTGCCCATTGCTGGAGCAACAATGCACAAACAAGGGCCTTGCGGAATTCAGTGAAGCAGACAGACGTTGTACCCATCTCTGGCTGTATCATATTTGAGAACCACAGTGTTTAGACACGATAAGAAGAAGAAGTATCACAAAATCCAACCGGATTGTGTGATCGCCCTCAATATTCTAACAAATGGATGCCCTTCATAAAGAATATCACAACTTTGCAATCAAGTTCCCGATCCGGAATTTTAAAAACGCACAATATCCGATGGTATTGTTATATTTCACATAAAGGTTTACAAGAAACCGGCGAAAAATCCTATTCATCTCAAACTTTAGCCGCTTTTCTTTGGTAGAGGAGTGATGAACGATGCTGAAAAGGCAGTTAGTCTGTTTCCCATGTAGGCGTTGTTACAACATTCCAACAGTTGATCATGGAAGAGTGGATTACTGCAGGAATATATTCGGGACCAGGCGTCTTGGTATCGTTCATTTACTTCAGGCAGCTCTGAAGCTCCTCTATATTATAAGGTTGAGTCTGGAAATGAAAGGTGTCTGATATCTTGTGACGGGAGGAATGTTCATCAAGGTTAGTGCTATTCTGAACTGACTTGCAAGTAAAATGCTAAAACCATGTGCCAATGCGCTCTTCAGTGGCTTCCTTTATAGGTGGGAAAGCCTTCTTGTCGGTCAGCTCCCCCATGGCTTCCAAGGCAGCAGCATGGTTGGTTTCAAGATGTAGGGTGTCAAGTATATACTTCAGCCTTTGACTTAACATGCTCCTCAAGCAACGTGGTGTAGGCATCATCAAGTGCAGCCTTAGCGGCATCAAGGTTCTGCTTGCATGGGTTTCTAGTGGATTTAGTACGGTGCAGACTTCAGTTTTTCTTCTGGCTTTTCTGACTTTGTTATTGAGACAAAGGCAGTATTCTTCTTCTTTCTTCTAGATAGCAACAAGAGTGTTTAATCTGTTATGTACTGCTATAGTTATACTGTTCACAAGGCTTTGTATCTCCAAATACCTAACATTCATACTAACTTACATACAAACAAATATATTAAGGGGGGATTGGGCTTTTCAGACCTGAACTTTGAGATTATTTTACTCAATGTTTCCGAGCGCTACATCTAGATAGTGGCGTTTTACAAGAACATGTAAAAAATGAATACAGCAGACAGAAAGCACTATATCCCCTGACTACAGCAGACAATTCATTCCACATGCATGGGCGGTATAAGGAAAGGATTTACGTTCAGGCACTTAAAGCATTTTTATCACACGTCGTATACAGACAAAGGGGATCAAAGGCTGACTGCATGTCGGAGCTCTAGCAGTACGGTAAGTGGTAAAAATAGAACAAAGGTAACTTAGATATATCTGATGGAGATTTACAAGTCTTCCTGACGGGTTTGGTATCTTACCGATTTTGATATGCACATTTGAAATTCAACAGAATAAAGCACATGCGTCCGTGGATAGTACATACTTCAATCCGGTGTCGTGACTTGGAGCATCGCAATGATGCGACTCTCATCTGTCCGTACGCATGGGGGTGCGGGTGTTCGCCTCTGTGTTCTGCATGCATCATTTGTTTCAGCACTAATGAAATTATAGTCCTGTCTACGAGGTTACGCCTTATTCCGTTTATGTTACCGTCCAACTAGAACACTCTTGTCACGGGGGACTCGTAGTTTCTTGACACCAGCATTCCTTTTAAGTCCTTTTTTTTAAAATTCGCAGCTTTCTCGATATAATGGAATTTGGTGCAGCTGGGTTACGCACTCAATAAAAAGGTGTTGTTTTAACCCAAATGACTTTTAATATAACTCCGCTGTTTCTCTCTCGTGGAGAAATATCGTGCCAAAGATGAAAACGTATTGTAGGAACAGATAATTCCAAATGTATAGAAAATAATTTGGTCCAAATCCACTCTGTATTCTGTACATACATTCCAATACAGGTATGTCAGCCTGATTCATGAGGAGACAATGAATGACATAGCTATCAAGTAGACAGATGTCAAAAAAGTTACATATTTGAAAAAGAAATATTACAAATATATAGTTAGTTGCATAAACTCGATATTCTATCCCATCAGTGTCTACATCAAGCAGTACGGCCAATTTATCAACATAGTATAATTTCCATTTGGGCCACGTCTTGATGTAATTTGCTTTGTGATTTTTTGTGTATTATTAATAAGAATACAGTTTCAGTGAGTTACAAGAGACAGCAGGACCGACGACATAGAGTAAAGGGTACATCCCCCTCCCCATGCCCAAGGACCCAGCGGGCCCGTAAAAAGCAATGGGAGGAACATGTATTACATTTAAGTAAAGCAATGAAAGAAATATACGTTACATTTGGGGATTACATACCTATATATAAGGTTGTCCTAGACCATTAATTCGAATATACATAATTTTAACACTTTTAAAGTGCCCATGCAAGGGGGTCCATATTACCCAACATTTCAACATTTGATTTTTTTAAAGATCAATTTTTTCAAGGAGTTTTTTGTTAATTGTCTGATTTATGAATACGCCTCTCCTGATACACAAAAAAATTAAATCCGCCCACGGCTTCATTTGAATAATTAGGTTGGGTCCTAGGAAACAACCCCCCCACATTCAACCAAACACCTTGGCACTAATCGGGATTGGTGAAAAAAATCAAGATCTTTATAATAAAATATTAAAGTAATTAAATCTTGGATTTATTTTGCAAGACAATATACCTTAGATTAATTTTAATGATTTAAGAATTTAAACTATTTAACTCATAAAACCTGTGTACATGCTGATAGCATCAAATTTTTAATTTCGTAGGAAAGTGCTCTTAACTGTGTACTTGTAGTCTTGGGAAAGAAGACCAGATGAATTTGAAGTTTCTGGAGGGAAAAATACAAAATGGTATAATGGGGGGCTAGAGTTTGCAAATAATTGTTTAATAGGTTATTCTAGAGTAGATTTGGTTGAAAACCTTATATTGGAGTGTGTGAGGATGGAAATGTGCGAACCCGTTTTTTTCGGAGAGTGAAAATTTAAATTGGCCATAGGTCCATAGTTTAAAGTTCGGATTTTCATTCTTATTGTGCATATGTGTGGTCTTAACGAGAATCCATGTGCTTTGTGTGTTAGTGTCATGATTCAAACTCCCATGGGAAAGCGGTTATCTGGGTTGGGTTCTTAGGAAAACCCCATACCCCACCTGGGGGCAAAAGTAACGGGACAATTTTTTTTAGCTTGGGCCACTTATGTGTTAAACTAAATTCATTGAAATACATGATACTATCTTTTGCCCACAACTCTAATGACACTCATTCTCGATTGATATATGAAGACTTGAATTTGAAAACGATTTTATCTCCTTGAAAAATTGTGTGGAGAGTTGGAGAGTTGAGGCCATGCGGGTGCTAGGTTTGTTTCTGCTAGTATTTATACAATACACCTATATTAACGAGATTTCATATGATGGATGTATATACATCCTTGTCTACATGGAGGAGAACTACTAAGTAGTTTAAATTTAAAAACAAAATATAAATCGTATATGTTAAATATACAGTTCTGATGCGATCCGCTAGGAAAGCGAGGACACCTTTCGCACTACACGATAGATGTGATATCCTATCGCTCCTCTAACAACCCTGCTTGATAGCTCAGTGGGGAAGAGCGTCGTGCATGTAATACGAAGAGTCGCCGGTGCGAATCCGGCCAAGCGACATGGGGGTTTTTTGTTTAAATCACTACCGTGCGCGGGCCATCTACCAGGGAAAGTTAATAAATAGATACATCCTTGTCTACGTGGAGAACTAAGTAGTTTTAAATTTCAATAGTAATAATTGTAATTTGGTTGACGACGAAAATGTGCGCGTTGTGGTCCAGTGGACTTAGTAGAGCATTCGGCTTCGTGATCCGAAGGTCGTGGGTTCGGTGTCCACTGTCGCCAAACCGCGTTGTTGTCCCTGGGCAGACACTTTATCTCGATTGCCTCTCTCAACAGGTGCCTAAATGGGGAAGCTGCTAGGGATATTGTCCATTGAGCGACCCGCCCAAAGGTATGAGTATTGCTTGGGTATGTATGGCAGCTGAGTATTCAAAGGTGCGTACTAATTGTAAAGAGCTTTAAAGGCGCTATATAAATGCTGCAATTATTATTATTATTAACTACAATGTCCAAAATACCATTATATCACCGGGGTCAGTTGTGAGTTTTTGATACCATTATTCTCACTTGGACCGGGGGAAACCTTCTATGTGCAATAAAACTTTTACCTTTAATAACCAAAAGGCCTTAATGGACGCCAGTTAAAACCTCCTATGTACAAATTACGGTCCAACACCCAGTGGCGTCGGAAACCGGGGTCGGACCAGCAGAACGTACCAGGTACGTCCGCAAAATTTTGCCCCTCGCACTGGCGCCCCCCCTTTCGGCTTCCAGAAAATACCATTGCGAAATTTTGCAGAGAACTCTACAATGACGCCCCCTGGTACTCATCTAACAAATTAAGTTATGAACTAACACGGTCTCTTTGTCATGTAGAACTCTTAGTAAGAATGGCGCCCCTATACTAGTCACATAAAAAGTTTATTTTTTTAATAAAATGATCCCGTTTTCTTAGAGCATACAGAAATAGTGGAAATATGGACTCCTCTTCTTAAACGACCAGGATGAAAGTCGAACGTTTTAACTACAAATGCGCTAGTGACGCCCCGTTTCCAATACTGGTGCGGCCAGTGAGGAATAAACTGTACGCCGCACTTTTGAAAACAAAATGCTGACGTCTAATATAGGCATTGGCACCCTGTCAATACTGATGCCGCACCTTGAAAGAAAACATTGTGGAAGAAGAAAGAAAGAAAGTACATGCAATGGCACCCCCATATACTCAAGACTTAGTCATCCAAAGCCAAGGAAATTGAATAAACCCGATGCCCGCCCATTTTTAAAGGGCAAAAAGAGCAATTGTATAAGAACCGCAAAAACAACAGCGCCCTGCCGAAGGTAAATTAATGTTACACTCTTGCTACCATATGGAAACAAAATTGAACAGGTGCTACTACAACTTGGAAGTAAGTAATGAAGGATGCCGTCCACTTAGAAGCAAATCTTGTCATAACGGTCGATGATGATTGACGCGAAGTCTTCTGGTATCAATGAATTGTAAACTGATGCGCCCGCCCTTTAGAATGAAACAAATTGTAGGAGAGGGGGTCAACATTGTGCGGCCCATCTTCTGGTTATACAAATAGTAATGATTTTTGACACCTAAGGGACGTAGAATTGCAGCGGTAATAAGCAGTTGCCGCACCATTTGGCTATTGCAAATGTAATGAATGGGTATATGGCGGCCGTTTAAAGGAAAGTGACAAAAGTTAACAAAAATTGGAAGCATTGGTCATATCCACTGACCTTACACATGGATAGCGGGTCATGAGCCGCCGGTTGAAACATAAGGAAGTTGGTTTTTTGACCTAACTAATATGGGCGGAGGAATAATGAAATACATTGCTCAACCAATTAGAACATGGTGTGGAATTATGTGCACCAGGAGGTGTACGCATTGTTTCCTGCCATATTGTTTAGGTCAAAAAACCAACTGTTGTTGTGTTCTTCGGCGACCACCAACTGTGGGCAGGGCCCGATACCCGCTAGACTATGTGTGACTGAGGTCAGTGGTCATCTCCAGTGAATCAAACCCGATGGCCCGCCCCTTGACTTGAAAACATGTGAAAAATATGCGAAGGCCCCTTGAAAATGGTTGCCAGTAATGTAATAAACTTATGTCGCACATAGAAATAATTGCAAAAGCTCTATATTCGGGCGACAATTCCCTACAAACCTTTTGACGGGCAAGTTAATCTTGTGGGGTTTGGGGCGATATTTGCTGTTGTCTAGAACTTGCATCATAGGATGTTGCACGCGCTGAAGCTCCTCCGCCCACTCTACCACGCTCGTTCAAAGGTTTTCTTTCATGGAGAAGTATAACAAGCATATATTCTGCTATTCTGGTTATCGATCAGTTACAGGTTAAGTAATGAACTTGTTCGCCCCTAGAAGCCACAGCAACTTTGCGCAGTTCTCACAAGCCATTGGGCCATTGCTCCTCAATGAGTCATAAACTCGCTTCGCCGTTTCTTGAAAAAAAAAAAATTGTGCAAAAGTCAACAAGCAATGGTACCCATTATGGTTATCCAATGGCGCTCTTGTTCTGGGTATCCAGCCAAAAGTAATGAACGGAATGGCCCAGTTTTTTTAAGACCAAAGTAACAAAAACCTTGTAAATTTTCCAAAAACTGGTGCTCTTTGGATGAATTTGTGACGTATAAAATTGTCTAAAATAGTTTTTTATAGTTTGGTTTGTCTTGGGGAGACGAAATTTTTTAAAAGACTCCCAAAAAAAAGGGGGGGTGTTTGTGTGCTTGATAGTGGTGGACATTTTCTAACAAATAATGGGTCACTGGGTGACAACGATGCTAAAATGAGGGGTCTTAAACAAGGCATTTTACTCACTACTCTGAAATAAAGGCTGATCGTTTGTTGCTTGCTTTTTGCTAGGACGTCTCAGAAGCGAAAGCACCCGTACTACCGGTCATCCAATGGATGAAGAGTAGTTACCATTTGAGAATTTCAAATTTGTTATAAAAATTGCATAGAAAATATGTTTTAGAAAGCAAACATTTCTAGGGGTCACATCCCGCCACCCACCCCTGTCCGCTCGAGTCATATGCCTATAGGACTCTTTATAATCAATTGACTTATGGTTTATTAGAAAAAGGACAACAGTGAGAAAATGTGTCAGTTTGGCAAACGAAAAATTGCAAGGTTCCTTGCTTCGCGTGGAGAGGGATACCTCTTCCCACACCCACCACTCACCCTGCGCCACTTGATCTTGATATATGATTCGCAATGGACCACTTGACATAAAAGTAAACCATCAAACGATGTCTTAACTCTTGTTTAAGACATTAATTCTGATTTGCTATAAGCTGTATTGAGGTGAATCAATTTCCAAATTTCACAAATTGGTTCTATCAATTTGGTACGAGAAAATGTGTTTGGAACATAACATTGCAGGGGGACCTTCCCGCACCCACCCGTGCCGCTTTATATATGAACTCCCTAATGCTCGATGAATTATGGTTGTTAAATAAAACATTAATATCATCATCATCCGTCATTCGCAAGCGATATTGGATAAAGCGCCCACATGGAGTCACAGGTTAGGTGAACAGCGACGTATGTGGCTGACAGAGGCCAATTCTAGAGTGGCAGTCTCTGACAGGTTGATAAAGATATGGGATGTCACAGTTGACTATACAAGGATCGTTTGCAGCTTTCTTTTAGTCGCTGTCTTCTCACACTTGATGTGATCTGTTGTTCTCGCACGCTCAAGGTGTTTGCTTCCTTTTACTCCGCAAAAGGTGCGATTGTCAGCAAGTTTCCCCCAGCACCCAATGTCGAGGTTCAGGGTACACATATCACGGTTACAAATATCCTTGTAGCGGGGCATGGGTTTCACAAACTTTCATCTTGGCAGATGTAAGCTTCAGCATACATGAATCTTCGGTTTAGACGGCCCATTCCATTCGACGGACATGGCCAGCCATCGGAGTCTGCGTTTTCTAAGAAAGGCAAATGTATAGAGGGTGGGGAGTCCAATTCGAGTCAGGGGCTACGAATTTGGCACCCACGTCCTTCCAGGCGACACACAGAATGCGTCTAATAAAGCGAAGATGGAAGCTGTTGAGTTTTTCTCATGCCTAGAGTATGTATTCCATGTCTCACTACCATCCAGTAATGTGCTGATGATGCAGGCGTTGTAAATGCTGCCTTGTCTTAATGGCAGCTTCGGATTTTCCCACACACGTGTTTTAAGCCGGGCAAGTGTAGCTGCAGCTTACCAATGCGTTTGCCCGAATTCTGCATCGAGGGGACAGGACTGTCACTGATGGTGGACCATAGGTAGGTGAAGTCCTCGGTAACAACCTAAGTGTGTACTGTCGATTGTGATGGACAGGTGGTATTGAGCATCTGGGCAAGGACATTAGTCTTGATCTTATATAAATATAACGTGAACATTATGCTAATTCAAATTTGTCCAATCAAATCTCCACGAGGAGAAAATGTGAATTGGAAAATGAACATTGCAAGGATTCCGCGCTTCGCGCTAAAGCGGGCAAACCCCTCCCACATCACCCCTGCAGCTTCAGATATATATAACTCTACAAGGTCAATTGATTCGTTTAAATAAACCTTACCCATTAACTCAATTTTACTTTTTTGAAGACCGTGATCTTAAAAACTATATTCATTATAAAGCGATTCCTGGGCTATAATTTCAACACTTGTTCCATCAATTTTTCACGATAAAACGTGCTTTGGAAAATGAACAATGCCAGATCCGCGCTTCGCGCTAAGCGGCATTCCATCCCCAAACATTCACCCATGCGATCATATATAAACTCACTCCAAGATGAATTTGAACTTATGGTTCGTATCAAATAAAACCTTACCCATAACTCAATTTTACTTTTTAAGACCGGTGATCTTAAATGACAATATTTCCTTATAAAGTGAACTTGCTAATTTCAAATGTCTCCATCAAATTTTCACGAGAAAAAACGTACTTTGGAAAATGAAACATTGCAAGGGTTCCGCGGCTTCGCTCGAAAGGGAGCCACCTCTCCCCCACAGTCACTCCCTCCGTTCATAAGATAAACTCCACAAAGTGAATACTTAGGGTTCGTTCAAAAATAAACGTACCATTAATCAATTTTAATTTTGTTTAAGACCGTTGATCGTAAATAAAATTCATTATAAAGTGATACTTTTAAAATTCAAATATGTTCCATCAATTTTCATGAGAAAACGCGCTTTGGAAAAATATAAACATTGTGAGCTGCCGCGATTCGCGGAAGGGGTACACCTTCTCTCACCACCCCCTTAACATTACGAACTTACATTTTTAAAATTTCTGGTTTTGTAGGCCTACTTTTTTTCTAGACAAATGGAACGTTCAGTCCTGTGAACCGCAGAATTTAAAACATGTTAAAAATGTCATAATGGGCTTTCTCTTCTTAACGGTGCCATTTCGTGATTTCACACCATCTGTTAGTCATTGTCACTAGATATCTTGAGAAAAGCGTATTCCCAAAAACTTGAGTTGATCCGGATCTTGCGGTTTGTGTTATGAGCAATTGCTTGTTTCCACGGTCCCATAATAGGCTACTGTGTTTGTTGTAATTTCTGTTCCGTTTCGGACAGGAAAATACAAAAATTCGCGAATTTCTTCACAGCGACCCCGAATTTGCACGAAAGATTGGGCACCACGTGTATACATAAGGCTACACGGTTTCAGATAGATAAAAATCCCCAAACATAGTTTAGTAGTCGGGGGGACGGCTGTGGATCACGAAAGGCCCCTTTGACGTATGTGATTAAAGTTACTAAAATAATGAATAAGAATTTTCGCCCCCGGAAGGGAATAGGAGGCGCCCACCCCACCACAGCGGACGTCCCCAAAGTAAAAATGCTTCACGACGCAGATGCCAAACACGTTATATTTCTTTTCGGAAAGGTGTTGGTAAATTTTGCATGACTGTGTGTGATTATGGAAAGCATATGCTTGCCATCAGAATGTCTACATGCATTCAGAATGTTGTTGTAGACAGTTCTGATGCAGAAATCGAATATATTGCACATATAGATACTTGCTGGGCCCACTTTCTACATATGAATGAGTTTGATTTTTTAAAGGTCAAATTTACATGACATGTTTTTGCCTTCCAGCGAAAGATATTTAAGGGTCGAAACAAAATGTCAAATTGTTCTTTAGGTTACAAGAATTACAAGAATTCATGCCTTTCCATATCTACATTTAGTTTGCGATATCGAGCAACGGTCAAGTAAACGATAAACAATTTTGATTTGATACTGACTACGGTTAAATTGCTCTCATTCCAAAATGTATTACGTACGTTATGTTTGTTGACATTGTTCTTTGGGAAAATTTATATTTTTTTTTATTCTCACTCATGTTAATAAAGGAATAATCCGTGAGCACTGAATTGCCAAATATTGGATATTGATATCAGTAAATCGACTAACATAATTTGCAATTATGATAATGTGATGGTATAAGGGATTGATAAAGTTTGAATTCGAAATTCAAAAGCGTGTGACCTGTAGATGATTTTTACAAACTTTTCAATGCTGGTTTCTCCAAACTATAGTACGCATACTGTTCAAAAGTAATGCCAAATGCAGAAACATGAAAATCATAAATTGATTCAAATTGTACGAGTTCTTGACTACACATTGCGTAAATAATGACAAAGTTATGTTTTCCAAACAGATGCTATTCCCCAGAATCCAATAGGATTTTGCTTCTAGCATCCAATCAGCTATAAAAATTTAACTCCAAATTTGTAATCGGATCTTTTTGGTGATATGCTACTATGTGATAGCGAAATATCGTATGAAAAATAGGACCGTGATCGGGTCACCTACCTTTAATATGGCAGATTAAAAGAGCTGGCTAATGATAACGTATCGATTGTCCCCCAGAAGGAATGCAAACACAGGAACGCTAAAACTTACTTCAAAATAGCCGTTAAATGAAAATGCTGTATCGACAGGAAAGAGATGATAATGCGCTCAGCGAAAAATGTGCGCCTAACGGGTCACAGCGTTCCAATAGACCGTATTCAATAGCCAGCCATGTTGGTGGACAAGATAGACGCATTCAAGTACTACAATACATTCACCTGTCAATGATCCCTGTGCAATCGCTAAACATGGATCGATTGACAGCTTAATGTATTGTAGTCCTGGAATGTATGCATCTTGTCCACCAACATGTCTGGTGGCTGACGTCATATTGACTACGGTCTATAGTTCGGCTGAAATTCACTTTTGTTGACAAATTCAAGGGCCAGCGATATGATCAATTGTTTTTCCATTCGTTTGTTATTGAACATTTCGAATAAATGGTCAATTAAACCCTACCTACATTTATGGTGGTATAGATATCTGAGCGACACACAAGCATATTGAAGAAATGATTTGTACATTTACATTCACCTGTCAATGATCCCTGTGCAATCGCTAAACATGGATCGATTGACAGCTTAATGTATTGTAGTCCTGGAATGTATGCATCTTGTCCACCAACATGTCTGGTGGCTGACGTCATATTGACTACGGTCTATAGTTCGGCTGAAATTCACTTTTGTCGACAAATTCAAGGGGCAGCGATATGATCAATTGTTTTTCCATTCGTTTGTTATTGAACATTTCGAATAAATGGTCAATTAAACCCCACCTACATTTATGGTGGTATAGATATCTGAGCGACACACAAGCATATTGAAGAAATGATTTGTACAAAGATTCACGGACAATCAAACATTATATGAACCCGAACTTTCAAGTTTGCAACTGAGGGCGAAGGGGGCAGACCTCTTGCTTTTTTTTCGGACATATCACATCTGATCCACCAACACGGACTAATATTTAAAATTCGAAACCAACCATCCAGTACAATATAAGTTCGAACCTTGTGCCACAGAGCCGACAGTGTCCCCGCCAATTCAGAAGATACAACGAAACAAGTGGCACATTTTAACAGTGTACACAAGTATGGTTATCCCAATGAGGCTTTATGCAGAGTTAATAAAGTAAAACGGGACCAGTCCAAGCATAACAGCATTGTCAGGGACATGATAGGAAAGGCATTTGTACCGGATCTTATATTGGTGGAACAGAATTAACAAGCCTTAAAAGCTACATTTCAGAAACACAGCCATCCCATCAGCTCAACCTCATTGGAAGTCGCCCATCATATGCCTAACCATCACGTAGACTTGGACATGGTAAAAAGTCACTGACCGGGACTCGATACTTTGAATGAGATGAGGCAATTCAACAGGCAATCACTCCACCGAAACGGGGGCCGATGCAAGATTGCCAAAAGTGTAGGACCAGATTTCGGAGTCACGTGTCCGCATGGTCACTCACCCCTAACCTGAGTTTCAATCTGCTGATGAAGGCGTGAATGTCGACTGCAAATTTCAGGTTCCAGATAAAACGCTTTAATATATTCCCATAATATATTCCTTGATGGACCGAAAAAAATAAAAGAGCATAAGAGATTATCTTAGTTTACATCTTAGACATTTCTGGAATTAAATATCATGGACCCCGATTGTAGTGGTTTCATGCGGATTTCATACTCTTCGGCATTGCTGTTTAATGCATAGCATCGATTTTATTACTGCTTCATCCGTTATTTCTTTTAAGAAATAATCAGTGATGCAACTGTAAATTTCTATAAAGTTGAAGAGAACCTTTAAAACAACGGACATATAAGTCTTTGAACTGGACTTCTGGTCCACTTTAATGTCTTTTAATTCAAGGTGCAAAACATGATTTCCATTCCAATGCAAGTGTTGCTTATTTGATTTGTTATCAGAAACGACCTCCATGTTGATTTTAAAACAACGATAGTCCGGTTATTAAGTGACGCTTATCACCTGCTATTTTAAACAATGATTCTGGTTTAATTGTCTTCAATGCATACACATGACTGGCCGTGAGCAGCACTGGCACATTTTCACAAAATATGAAATTTCTTCAATTTACTCGCAATGATAGTCTAGGCCATATTCCACACAGATGTTCTATTGTTTGACAAGGTGTATGCATTGTTTCCCGCCATATTGTATAGATAAAAAAGCAACTTCCTGTTTTGACACTCGGCAACTCAGACCCACTATCCATGTGTAGAGGTCAGTGGATGTATGCCGTGTGAATCAACTCCGGCGTGTGTTTTCTTGTGTTAAACGCCATTTCTGTCGTCTGCTGAATAAATGTCGCCGGGGTCATTAATTATAAAATGGTTCTGTTTACCAACAATGGCGTGGATTTGGTCTTAATCATTGCAGGTGAGGGCTTATGTATATAAAAGCTTTACAACCATGCAAAAATATCAATTTTGATAAATTGGGAGGGCGCACTATTTTTCAAATGTGCCAGTGTCCCTTTTAAGGTCGTTGAATCGGACCAACCCGATTTAGAAGGGCTTCACAAAACCTGACACAACTTTTGAACCAAAAATCCAAATTACACCACACAAAAATCTTGTCAAAGATGAGATTTACAATAAAATCCCTATCAAAATGAACACAATATTTTTAAAATCATGCGTTTATATTGATACACGCAACTAAAAGCCCTGAAAACCGTTGCAACTTCTTAAACAGAGAAATAAAAATGTTCAGTTGCTTCAGCCATTGACTTTATTTTCATACGCACTGTGTAATGCACGTCATCCTGACCTTTATGTTTCCTTGATCATGATAGACCAGACAAAATGACACAATAATCTGTCAGATATGGTGCGCCTTTTGTTCTTCATTATTGATGAAATAACGTCATTTCTGTCCAACTGATAGATATTATTTCTTTGAATATTTAATACAAGCTTTGGTAGCCTGACCTTTTCATATAATTATTGGAAGGATAATTTCACGACATCGCTCCAACATTTGACTTTTGGCCAGCGACGTAATTACACCACAAATCATTTTGTTGTTATAGATACCTAAAAGCTAGATGAGGCGTGATTCAGTCATTCCAATATGACAACAACCATATTCACGTTAGAGTTTGACTGGGTTCTACACAATCGGAAATTAAGGATCATTTCACTGACTACTCCAGTTGAGAGTTTCATACATCAATGGAAGAAAGTGTTTAAAAACAACCATGTCTCAATTAACGCATGATATATTTAAAACAAGAGATAGAACGTCATTTTCTGCCTTACAGTGTGTTTGACAAAGTCGTTTCTTGAGAATTGAGATCGAGATGGGGAACTGGAGCGAATCATTTGAATATCACTTGCCCAAACAAAAAAACAGAGGAAATGACACTGTCGTGGTAGAGATTTCCGACATTGTATATCTTAAAATCGCCGATTTGATTAAATCCGGACCGACGATTACTCTGCTGGCCACTATAAAGATTGTTTTCATTTCTCTATCCCTCTCTATCTCTTTCTCTCTCTCTCTATTCTTTTTCTCTTCGCGCTCTCTCTTCTCTCTCTCTCGCTCCTCTATCTCTTCTTTAGTTTAGTATAATTCCCCGATATACTTATTGTAATACTTTTTTTACAATTCCAAAATTATGAAACGTCGGATGGTTTTTAGTGGTTAGTTATGCTAATGATATGGAATGTATTGGAGCGTGCACAAACAACAATAACAAAATAACAAAAAATTATTAAAACAGTACATTATAATAGATAATCACCAATATAATTCAGACGCCAAAAAAAGAAAGTCGTTTATAAATATTTTCAATACGTCAACCCCATGTACGTTACAAAAAATTTGTAACCATCCATATTTAATAAATCCAACTCGACCAACCAGCTGGGAGTTTTAATAAGAGTTGTTTAATAAAACACGGTGTCTTCCCCATATTTCAGGTGCAAATTTCTAAAGAAATATTTGAGGCAGTCGAAGTGTGCTTGTTAATAGGTTTCACTATCTAAGTGAAATTAAACGATTGTATTGATGAAAAATGGGGAGAAAGAAAAGAGAACTTCAAACGATAAAAGACCCAAACAGTAGGACCTATAGGTATGACGCATTCAAACAGAAATATCTAATTCTTTCTATAGATAATTTATTTTACATTCTTTGCGCTACACTTGTACTTTACAACAACAAATGCATATTTGTGTTCCCTGCTTCTTAGATGGTACTAGAGTACCATTTTTAATTTTATCTTAGACAATGAAACTGTCATTTATGTCTTGGGAAAGCGTTTTTTTTTTCATTTTGTATGGGAGAAATTGCTGCACGTCATAAAAAATCAGAGTTTTGGACCGCCATTTTGAATCTGTATAACAGATTTTCCTTTTTCATGTTTTGTGGTCGTGTAGATGTACCCCATCAAATATGCGGGGGAGTTTAGTTTAGTTTTGGTAAAAAAACTCCAACGGCAAGTGGACCCACCTTATGCACACACACGAAACTGCAGAAGACATTATGCCTTTAATATTGACGCATGTGACCCTCATTCATTATCTGACGTTTCACAATCCGTCGTATGGTGAACAAATATATAATAATAAAACATGGATAATTTGACAATTTCAAGGTGCACATTGCGTGTTTTCTACCTTTGCAGTTAACGGATAGTAGATCCAAATCTGCTGACAAGCCAATAGCTCAGTCTAGCTATACTGTGGTGTACAATATGCTAATCCACAAGGACACAGTTCATCGGGGGTTGACTTGTACATACATTGACATAAAAAGACATTTTGTGATCTGGGTAATCAATATATTCCCCTACACCCAAAAAACAAGGGGTGTGTTTTTCTAAATCATGCGTGAATGAAAGCTACTGAATGCGCCAAGGGAATTAGAGATTTTTTACTAGTTCTAGGTCTACTCCATGTACGGTAGGTTAACATAAGCTTTCAGTAATGTATTCTCTTGACCAAAATGTAAACATTTTGTTCATATTTACCTCATAATTTCTGTTGTAGAGCTTGTCCATTAAATGTTAGCGAACTAAATAGGGGTCTTCTAAGTATTGTGTGCAACGTCGATGATTGATGACATTCTTGATTATAAATAAACAACGACAGGACATGGATTTTCCCTAAATCCTTATATAATAGCTGGGTGGTATTGTTAAAAGCAGTAAGGTCCGGTAAACCATGATTGAAAAGTGCTCTGTGTTCACAAAATATGTGTTTCACAATAGGCAATGAGGCCCAAGCGAAAAGAGATGCTCGGATACGGACAAGGGTGGCCGGCCACCCCTGGGAAGAGTACATAATTCTTCCGAAATAACTTTCCTAAAAAATTATAGCATCAGTTCTACGTGTGTTCGCACTTCTAGTTATTGTGCACATTCTCGAGAAGGGAAATGAATTAAATGTAATCTCAATTAGGCACTGAATATCAGTGAATACGGGATGTACACCATGATCATTGACGCAAGCAAATAAGGGCAATATTTAGTTAATCCGCTCGGTATGTAGGAAGACCAAACACTTACATATTCCCTTTTTCACTGGAAAATGCAGGAGCCATTGTTATTATCCATTCAACTGAAAAAATCACCCCGATTTAGATTTTAAGCTATGTCATGAGGGCGAGGTTTGGCCGAGCGCGTGGTCTAAGGCGTGAACCGTCGGCAGGGTAAAAGGATCGATTTCGAGGCGGCCCGGCGTTCGAGCCCCGCAAGGAGTAGGGTTTACTTGGTCATACTCAAATAGTTCCTGTAAGGTCGGAAATTGAATAAGTGCAAGCATTTGTTGTGATTAGGGAATTTCTCCTCGCTCCCACCCTTGGTTTCAAAATGTGCAGGTGGGATCGAATGGGTGCCCGGGCCTATGGTTCGGAGAGTCAGTTAAAGCCTGTTGTTCCGTGTGTCAGGGGAGTCATTCATGAACACCGTATTAAAAGTTGCAGACTTTCCAGATTTATCGAAAAAAAAGACCATCCCTGGGTCGCGGTCTGTTACTGACACTCATCACTTTAGGGTCCTTCCAAACCCGGACTAGGCCAGCGTGGAAGGTTAGGCCGAAATCCAGCATGGAAAACATGTTGAGGCCTTATTCCAGCAGTGGACTGACAAAAAAGGATGTGAGATGATCGATTTTCATGACGTGGTGAGAAAAAAATTAGCCGTCCTCTTTCACGAATAAATAAAGTTACGATTTCTACTGGTGTTCAATTAATTTTGACCCGAATTTCATACACTTATTCGAAGGCCACACTGTGACCTAGCATCTCTGTGCAGAACAAAACGTAACTTCCGCGTAACCCCACATTTTCTAGCAATTTATTGCTTTCATAGAAGAACTCGAAATCATGCACCTATATAAAAAATGCAGGTGTGAACGGTGCGAACCCAAACTTTATGAATAGAAAAGAAGCTCCATATCAATATGTTAATATGATTGAGTTATGTGTTGGTTCTGCACCAAAATGTTAGATCATAAACTTGCCAATTCAAAAACTTCGTAATGATTTTTGCTCATCTTCGTTTTCTTTGGAAGAAATGATGAAATATACGATCAAAGTTTTAAACTCCCAGCAGAATTTTGAATGTTTATTTCTTCGTTGAATGAGGCTTGTTAGCTCAATCTAAACCGGGCGGTGTGAAAACAACCATTCAAAAGCTTTAAACGTCATGGACAATAACAATGGATTTGTAGTCCCAGAGAATCTGAAGTCCTTTCATCCTTTCATACAGCGGAGTTACTTATCAATAGCACCATTTTTTTTCTGGAGTCATGGAATGGGTAACTCTCGTGGTTCACTGATATTCAGGGAAAAAAGGAAAGGGGGGACATTTAATTCATTTCCACGAAAATGTGCACATCGTAGAATTGCGAAACAAGCCGAGCGTAGAAATGATTTTGATAATTTAGGACAATTTAATTTAGACAAAATGATTGTGGACTTGTACTAAGGGGTGCGCACCTTTGGAAACGCTTATGAGACTTGCCCGCTTTTAGTAATAACATGTGTGCTGTGTGTGTGTGTGTGTGTGTGTTGTGTGTGCTGTGTGTAGCTGTGTGTGGTATGATGCATGTGTATATCCAATTTCATGTCGTGCTTCGTGGGTACTAGAAAAGCAGGGCACACAACTTGTTTCGGGATTTAAATACGAAATATAACGGAATTTATTGTGATTAGAAATTTTCTAGTGTAACTTGTTTTTTGAACATCTGATCCGTGTATTTGAACTCAGGTCCAAAACTTGAATTTCAATGTACAATGCAAGTCTTTATTTATTTGATATGGGATATCAGAAACGACCTCCATGATGTCAAGTCATTACATTTATATGTTATTTTTATTCGTGTCAGTTCATTAACGTTTTTCGAAGATTCGAATTTAATTGAGAGGTTAACGCGCTTTTCCAGGAAAATCAATGCACTTTTATGTGGCGTGCTTGAGGCCAACATTCTTGCATGGCGTCACCTTAAGATCGTTTTCCATTTAAGATTTAATCCGTTCATTTATGTGACCCATAATCTATTGATAAACGTACGTGTTGTCTGGCATGTATGCGTGTATGCAAGAGCGTGGCTTATATTGATCCCTATACCATCTTCAATAAAAGTACTGTCGGTTAGACTGAATTATAACGGATGTAATGCAAACCACTACCATTTACTGATTTAACTCAAAAGGGATCATGAAATTTAAATTACTTAAATCATTTACACCCATTGTTGAGCCTTTTATTGCAATAACAGGACATTTACGCTGATTAATGACTCTACTGCACTATATCGCGGCGATTTAAATTTCGATACCTATACACATCCCCTCCAAGTAAAACCATACCCTCGACAATATGCCTGACCTGACACGAATAAAAAATCAGACTATAAATGGCACATATCATCATTTGTTTTAACCAAAGTTTTGTCCTGGTTTAATTGTCTTCAATGCACACCTACATTGTACATAACTGGTCATTATGCTAAGGCCATTGAATCAGAGCAAACCGATTTGGAAGAGTTTCACAAAACTTGTCATAACGTTTGAGCTTAAAATCCAACACACACCAACCAAAAAAAAATCAAAGATGAGGATAGGGATAATTATATTGTCTTCAAATAGATAAAATCGTTGCATTATTCTGTTAGAAAAAATCGCTTTAAAATCCTAGGGTTTTTTTTATCAACACACGCTGTATGAAGGGTGATAAAGCATTACCAGAACAAAAATATCTTCACTGTTATTATTTGAGCTGCAAATTAAGGTTAATCAATGTTTTCAATATAAACAAACAAATTAGGACAAAAAGACCTAATTAATAATGAGCCTTGTAGTTACATCACACTAAAACACATGTTACGTATTTCTATTTTAGGAGACGTACATAACATGTACTTAACTCAAACCTTGCAATTTAGACAATCCTCTACTTTCTATATATGTGTTGCAAAATACAAGACATAGAGATTGTACAGTAACGATTTAGCAAGGTCCATAATGAGATTGTTCCATCGTACCATTTTTCCTTAAAAACGTATATTGCAAAAATCAATCAATAAAATAATTAACAAACAATACATTTTAAAGTACTTCAATTCAAGCTTTCGTTTCTTTTTAATGTTAAATAAGAAATGGCAGTTCAAAATATCAAGTCTATCAAAGTTACCCATCGAGGCTAAATACGTCAGCATTAATATATTAAATCTGCCGAGCGAGATACAATACCAGCAGATATGAATTTGAAAATAGAGGCTATTCATCGCTATTTTAATTTTATCCCTTAGGTTCATAGCTTAGTTGAATTCAATTGAGTCCAGCCTTTTGTCAATTGGTCATCGTTATTTTATTCATTGATTGCTCTCTCATTTATACCTAGCAGCCGGTCATGCCTAATTACCTAGTTTAACACCCCACTTGGGGTTTTGTTTGATTATTTGCACCTGATTTAGACACCCTTAACAGATTGCTGAAGCCTTAACTACAAATTGAAAGGACTAAAATATATATTATCTGCTTTGGCGTGAATTGTTATCAACGTCAAAACAAAGCACTTTGTAGGGTTTACAACCTAATGTCCTCCTACTGCGTATTCCGTTATAAGGGTCTTTGTAGTACACAAATTATGATGCAATTGATGGGACTAACATTTGGTAAGACCATAGCCATCCTAATATCGAAGGTATACTTGTTTTGGTTTATGTAACACCGTGTTTTAAAAGAATAACTCTTGTTCCCCTCTTGGCTGAAGGTACTTGCACTTTTGAGAAGAAAAAAATCACGGAGCGGACCCTGCCTTGAGTTTGGAGGATATTTGGGGAGAGAGAACAAGGAGTTTTTGTATATAAAGAAAATGCTTTATGAACTTTATGGTTATATACCAGTACCCAAAATCATTTTTGTTGAATAGAATTGTATCCCACGGACTGGTCACACGGTGTTTAGTTTCCCAACGGACTGTTTGCTTCTTAAATTGAATAAGCCTTTATCAAAAGAACCGATTACTAAAAGTTTATGATTTTATCCAGTAAAATGCATAATAATTTTAATAAAATACCGGTGGCCGAAAACAATCGATTTCTAGAGCACCATTTTAATAATTGAAATCATTAATCATATGTATTCAACAACTTATTCTTTAGGAAAGGCATGGTTGGCTGTCATTATAAAACAAGTGTCATTATTTGAATGAAAAGCAGTTGTGATGGTTAAACCTACATTGGAGTAAGGTGTGGCTTTGTGGGATTAAATAGTCCTTTTTGATGTCTCACATTACACGCTGTTCCCGGGAGACAGGTCAAATAAAAACAAACCGCTGTGAGCTGTGAGTGTGTTTAATACTTTTAACTCCTTTTAAAATATTGTGGTTAAACATAAAATGTAATGTTTAGTATCCGCCGTATATGAGCGAATTATTTTAACTAATCCTTAAAGGGTTTCGATACATTGGCTTTGATCATTACTTTGTCAGTACAGAAGCAATGGATTTGTTTCCGTATAAACTTGATTGACTTAAGTGGTAGAGAAAAAAATAAACATCACACTCGGATAAACTAAATGCTGCATAGTCAAGTTGCAATTAGATTAAGTACTTTTGCATTTCCTTCTCTCGATTTCAAGATGGATCGTCCACCTTAATGTCCTGATTAAACAAACACTTAACTAACTAACTCTGTTTTGTTTCGCGTGAACTACTTAAGTTCCTAATATCTCGACCTGAAACCAGAGGAAGTAGAAAGTCATTCGTTATTACACGACCTACTCTTTTACTTCATATGTAAGAAATGCCCAAATGTATTGCCTTCTAAATGACCAGAATTGTAAGCAGATTATCGTTTGTATAATTGTAGAGAAAGCAGAAACTTGAAAGCACGTGACCAAAATACGAATCCCAAGTTTTTGAAGGTACTTTAGTTCATAAATAGGTTCTTTTTTTAAAAGTGTTGGGTACAGAAGGCAGAATACCAATTCAGTGTTTGTGCAACTTGACATAAGTCTTAACAAGTGCACTGGGAGGCAATGGACGTTATTATTTCAAACAGATACGTGTGTTGCCTGGCAATAGAGTGATAGTGCCGTGCAAATAATAGAGAAGTTTAGTTTCTTCGTCAACTTCTTCACTTTTCTGCTTGTTGATACCTTGCATGGTGGGCCTTTTGTGTGAGGTAGTCAATGCGATTTACAGAATTTTAAGAATTACTACCAATTTATTCTTAAAGAGTTGATATAGTACAGCAAATAATATTTAAACGAAATTAACCTATTATGCATCAATCGTTTCCATTTATTTGAAACTAATGTTGATTTTGCATAGTGTGAAACTACATGAAATTAAATTACATTGTATTAATGAGTGGCAACTAGTGGCAATGATATCACTGCCACCATGCATTTGTTGAAAGGTTAAAACGTAGCTGGGTAGGAATAACCATCCTATGGTGCATTTAACCTGTGAAATCAAAAGCTCCTATGTGAAAATAGGCACAACTTTCACTTACTTACTATATGTGTTCACACTGAATTCAACTTGATTAGATGTAAGGCAATTGGTTTTTAGATCTTGCTCCGTCTATCATTCGTATGTTTATAAGGGAGTATGATTTTTTGTTACAGACGTTCTAATGAGAGATTTTTTTTTTTGTTTTCTGCAATATTGCACATAGGATGTTTTGAAAATGGGTCCCATTTTTACATAGGAGCTTTTTCATTGCAAAGATCAAATGCACATACTTTTTCCTGCCCGATGACGATATATTGATCTGATATGGTTCAAATTTGATATTATTTGGGTTTTTGGACATGTTAAAAATACCTGCAGTACAATTTAGTTTACTGTCAGCAACATTAATTATTATATTCCATTCTAACATTATATACGTGGGAGTGATTGTAGAATAGGCTCGATTCGGTATGTTTAAATATATGCATTCTAGACTCATACTTTAAGTAAGGCAGCATATTATTAGTAAATTATTAATTTTATGACCCAAATTCTATAAGCATATCCAGCTGCAAATTCGTAGCTATTTCGAATAAACTTATCTCATACTCTTCTTTCCAGCAAAGAGCAGGAAAAGAAGAATTTTAAACAAGTACCTGGGGCACAAACATGTGGTAACCCGAGCGACCCTTTTAGGTTATTGTGGAGTTTCGGCGTTTTGAGAAAGAGACAATATACACAAATCACAGAATTTGGAAGGTTTCTTATCAAACAAATAACAGCCCTAGCATTTTTAATATAATTGTCTAAATCCTTGAAGAACAACAACAAACCATCTCATGCCTAAATAGGTGCCAAACAGTCAAACCCACACATATCTTTCAAACTAACAAAACAATCAAACAAATAAAAAAGAAAATATGCCGCTCCTAACATTTTGTTCCGTTACAGCAAACTAGCAAACAATCAAATACTAAGGATCGACTTTTTCACGAATTCAGGTCATGTATTATATTATCAACACATTTTATCCGCCAGCATAATACAGTAGTGCCTCGAAATTGGATCGACTAGACAGGTTTTATATAACCACATATAACATTTATGCTCACGTAGAACTCTTTTTTTTTTTGGTCATACAACCTTCGATAACAAAATTCGAGTGTGCATAAGCATAATGCTAATTAAGCTGTCAATAGTACCTGAAGTTTCAATAAGGTTTATTGGAGATCAAAATGACGCGTCGGAACGTACACTTTATGCAAAGGTACCCGCTAAGAGGCCGAGAGAATTCCACTTTAAAAACAATAGTACTTTTTTTTGGGGGGGTCGATGCTTGGTTTTGTTGGCAAACATTTGTTTAATGTCAGCGACATATCAGATATGAAGATTTGCTATTCCTGATTTCTAACATGTAATAACAAGTTCCTGAAAATACTGATATTAGGGGCAAACTCTTTTCGGGTAGTTACAATTTGCATTTCATTATATTATTGCTTCGTGAATTTCACGTTTTTTGATCGTAAATTCAACTAAATCAAAAATAACTAGACTAGAAAATATATTCAAAATGTAATTGCCTTAGGTTTCATGACGAATTTCGTAAGATTCACAATTCGCTTATCTGCTTATCTTTAATAAGCAAATTTTGGAAATTACTCTGAATGTTGAAACTGTAATGGTTAAAAAGAGTATGATATTGGTCCGTAAACTGAACAAAAAATATTCGTGCAGTTGGGCAAGCATTCGCTTTAAGTTTAAAACAGTGCATCACGATATCTTTCGGATGTCAACAAAGACAAGGAAATCAAGGCATATTTTATTAACGGCATGAACGTCCGTATGGGTATATCATATTAAAGGCGAAGAGAATAAGTAAAAACAGTAGCTAACGTGTTTTATAGCTATGTGCAATTGCATGGCGATTGGGAATTGATTCATTCCTACCAACCCCCGCCCCTCGAGGCGACGCTGGCGTAACTAACCACTGACGAAAATTAATGAGTAAATTGCCGAACGAGACAGGTTCACGATTTAGATTTCAATACAAACTCAAATATTCTTGAAAGACACAGTTTCGGTGACATTACCCAAGCTCAATTCACATTACATTACAGCCGAACTGACTCTCCTATATTTCAGATATCGTCCATCATACCCAGAAAGCAACATGTCAGGTTTTCCGGTGCATTCTGTATGTTTATATTAACGAATTGCACCTGTATAATGAGACAGGTACATTTGGAGTGCAATTCTCTGAAGTTACCAACATGACAGTGACTTTTGAGGGTATTATTATCCCTTTTACTCGTAGTCGTGTTGGCAAAATCAAAGAAATCCGGCGAGTGTCGGAGAATTATGGCACCATTCTATACTTCAGTGACATGTTTGTGAGGCTTCAAATCAAAGGTGTGTCAGGTGTTATCGATTCAGCACTTAGTCTCAAAGGACAGTTAACAAGTATTGACATGAACCATGAATTCACAATTCTCGCATATTTAGCCAAACAAAGTCTTATATTGTAACCATATTCGACCCTTAAAATCATTGTGCCACGGATATTTCAATGCTCATTCTAATGGCATGCGTGATGTTTCAATACAAAATACAACTCTTGTTGATTCATCGGTCAACATCTGAAGATATTTTGTAAAGCACTGGATATGCCGACATGTAAAATAAAATACAACACTCTCCCACTCTTGAAATGCCCGTATTTTTAAAGAATTTGAAAGTAAATGTATGTCAGACGCTATCGATTCAGACTACAGTCTCAAATGAGAGTTAACAAGACCTTAATGTTCCGGGCTGTACAATGCAATACCCTCATGTTCATACCAGACAATCCTTCTTGACCTACATATCTACACGTGAACGCAAGGAAAGCATCGCATAACCGTTGTTCGTGTTCTCACCTTTATATTGTTATTCTTTCAATATTTAGTCTCAAAAGGAATTAAACAGACAATAATGTGTCTCTCTGGAGAGGAGAGTGTATGATCAGTGTGTGTTGACAACCATGAATATATGGAGCTATAACATGGCCAACAACTAAGGAAATGGAACATAAATTGATTACAGCCCAAAGAGAAATGGAAAGGAAAATCTCACGTTAAGAGATATGAGTTCGCCACACAGAAGTTAGGCAAATAACACCACAAATGAAAGACATTATCCAGAAGATATAGGAATCAAATGGAGATGGGCGCGGCGTGGCGTGTATCCAGAACACAAGGCAACAGGTGGGCGAAAAAAATTAAAGGAGGACCGAAAGACAGAAAGGCGTTGAAGAAACAACAGCTTGGTCAAGAGAGGCAAGATTAAAAAAAAACAGATGGAAAATGCCGGAGAAGAGCTAGACAAGTCAGTGTGACATAAGAGTAGGAGGAGGAGGAGTAGATGATGATGATGGTGATGATGACGATGACGGTGACGACGACGACGACATTGATGATGATGATGATGATGATGATGATGATGATGATGATGATGATGACACTTCAACAATAGGCACGTCAGAATGTTATCAATTTAGTAGTCAATGACTCTAACACAAATATCTTATATCCTTCAAGATAAACTCGGCTTCCGAATGATAATATATTTCCAATGACCATTACGATGCCCATTATTTGATGTTCATTTACAAATCCTGAAACAAGCAGAAAGAGGCCCGTTGCGAAATTCGATCGTAAATCTATGTACATGCTATGTCATGCTATCGTCATGATAAAAACGCTATATTGCTATATTTTGCAGGATCATTTTTTATTTTGTGAACTGCAAAATTTGTAAAAAGCTTCAAACCAACACCGTTTCAGGCCGAATCAATTCAGTACTCTCTTTGACATTAAACAGTATACACTCTTATCAGCAGCAGAACATCTCTGCAGCATCTCTGACCTATTTCTTTGCGTTTAAATGTATAAAAGCATAATATAACAATACCATTCTGATGCTCCGGCGATGAGATTTGTGAAGAGTTCAAAGCAAAGGCACATCAGGTGGTGTTCATCCAATTTTCAGTCCCAACAGAGAGAGTTAATAAGACCCGCGTGTATCTCAATCTACTAAAGAGCAATGCTCATGGGTTTATAACAGGATTTATTTTGTGACCCATTTCTACTTTGAACACATAAATCGTATTCATTGTATTGTATGTATCAGTACAATAACCAGCAGGAGACGTGTCATTATACTTCACAGATTGATAAAAGGGAGCTATTAGACCGTATCTTGTAGTATTGGTTATCAGATTTGTGGGAGTATACCTGGTGTAAGGCGTGGATGAAAGAAATCAATCCACCCTATATGGAATAAAGCCCGTAAATCCCGTTCAAGTCAATCCATGTCTATTCAGACTTCTATTGATCATTTCGTGCTGATATTACATGACGGAGTATCGACTTGTGAATTGATAAGGTTATTTGAACAATGTTCTGAGATATTTTCTTACTAAGTAGTACAAAGAACAACTTTCTGGACGAATTTCCTACCAAAGACATCGGGTATTTAGCTATCATACAAGTCATAACTACCAGATTGTCTCCTAGGAGAAATTCCAGCCAATTACACCGCTCCTTTTAGATCTAATTTCTAAAAGATTTAAAGGGGCATTTCGTCATCCACAGCCTCGTCCCCCCGACTTACCTAAAAAAGTTCAGATTTTTATATCATCTGAACAGTTAGCCTTAGTAATGCACGTGAACCTATCAAAGTTGGGATCAAAGTTACTCCTAAGGTGTAATTGAAGGTGTACAATGCCAAATCCATGATATACCTTCTTCTAAAAATACTCATCTTGAGGTGCAATAATACATAGACGTTAAATGTTGGAATGACAGAAGTATTCTATCTACATGCTCAGATGATCGGTCATAAATTTGAAACCCTTTTCTTTCCATTGACATAGTTTCGTCATGGATATTAGACTATAATGGGGACTCATTATCCTGATAGTGGTTAGTAATTTAGCACGCAAGAAGATGTAATTCCTTCAGAGTAAAGTTGCAAACCCCTCTTCTAAAAATAACACATCTTGAGGCGCAATATTACATAGAAGGAAGGTTGGAATGGTGATAATCAACCACTGGGCGATCCCCTGCCATATTAGTGTAGGGTGTAATATTTTGTTGTGCTTTTGGGTTACGATGCGCAGATGTAGAATCATAAATTGAATAGAACTCATTTCCGTCCATGATTAGACGAAATGTTACAATTAATTTTTGATAGTGTTTCGTAATTTCCATCAATTTTCAGCCAACATAAGATGTATTGCTCCATAGTAAAAGTTGCAAAAGGTTTATTTATAATAGAATCACTGATCCCATGGACTGCACTCGCAATCCATCATTATCACCACTGAGTGGCGAAACAAGAACGTTAAGACATAAATAAAAAACCCTACAACTTGTTTTTTAAGCACGTTTATTGAATATAAACAAGATTAACTTCAAGCAAACCTTTCTGGAACCCGACTTTGAATATTTGCTATAACATTTATATTAAATATTATGCAATTCGTTTGGGGGAAATGCTCTGAGGGTGCTCGGTATGATTTTTTTTTTTTTCTCTTCTTCTTTTTTCGGATTTGGAGTCTGTGCAACCGCAAGGTCCCGATTCTTTTCGCGCAGTGTACTTCGTTGATAAGAAACCCCTAAAACCATATAAACCATTGGGTTGGTGTGGATTTAGCCACTCAACAAATAGCTGCAACTATATTTTATTCGTATGCACTGTATGCACTTCTCTTGTATTTCCATGGAGTCATTGCCTATAGGAATGTGCTCCAGAAGTTCAAATATTTGTTTAAATCTGACCAACTACCACAATGTCGTAAATTATTTATAGCAAGCACCGAAGCTGGTTGTGCGACGGTTTATTTTGTGATTTAGGTGTTGCGTTGTCCAGGGGGGTGATAAGCCCTAAATAATGATATTTTGATTTCTAACTTGGAAGTCAATTTGGATTCGACTTATACATAATGTTAATTGGATATGGGTTGTTTTTATTAGCCGTTTCACCTGGGGTAATGCGTATGCACTAGTTGTTTGTTTGTGTTTAATTAACTGGTGAAATAAAATTACTAGTAATAATCGATGTAATCGTTTGACAATTTGTTATTCAGTATGTCTTTTTTTTATAATATTAAGTTTTTTTTTTTTTTTTTTTTTTTAATTTTTTAGTTTTTTGATTTAAAATTGCATTTTAGAGGATATTTCGTAAACCCAATTATTAGGATTTATTATGTGCTGTGCGATTTCGGTTGAATGTCAAAGAAACTGTGGTAATTTTCGGAACATCTTGAAAGCATCTCTGTAACTGTGTGGCAGAGGTTTTTTTTTCAAAAGAATTTTAACACATTTTTTCTCAGTTTTTCAACCTTGAGACCTCTTCCTCATCTTCTTCTCCTTAGGCGGTGGCGGAACAAGAATCCTGATTTTAGTAGACGCCATTAACGATTTATCACGTTAGAGTGAAATCGTGACGATAAACATGCTTATTTTTATTTTAATACAAGAACAATATTTCTAAATTTCGAGACGGTGGAAGATGAAGAATCAACTCCATTCTATGATTTGTTATGCATGAACAACGGACGAGACGCTGTCGTAAATGTGAGTCTGGGAACACCCATGAACCGACCCCACATAAAAAACCCCTAAATCGATTTGTGGTTTTGTGTCTGTTATGCTGTAACTATTTTAGATTTTAATGTGGTGAGTTGCTATATTAAAGTGCTTGGCCGACCTTGTCTGTTTTCTCTCTCTCTCCCCCCCCTCCTCTCTCTTTCTTCGTCTTCTCCTCCTTCGTCTCATTCAACTTTATTTTCCATGCCACCGCAAACAGCGTCTTCTCTTCTCTTCCTCCTCCTCCTTCTTCTCCGCCTCCTCCTCTTTATACTCTTCTCTTTGCTCATCTTTCTTCTTTTCTTTTTATAGCTGTGAATCTCCATGACATGTACAATGGCCTTCACATTATGAACTTAAGGAACAGAGAGTAAAACATTTGCCCTTTGCTAAAATCTTTGAAGTGCTGCGTTTGGCAGAAATAATACTACTCCGGATCAAAAAAATCATCCTACAAACACCACAGATATCTCCCGCACACAACAGATATATATCCCCAATCGCCCCAGGCTTCGTTAATGCTTTTATGTTTACAACAAACCTTCTGGATAACAGTTTTGGTTTTGGGGAATTCTCACCCATTCTTTCGAATTCTTCATTTGTCGTCGAACTATCCGCTGTGCAAAATTGACAATGGTTGCATTAATTAACGCTCGCCGAGTTCATCCCAAGATGTTCAATGAGTAAAAGATCTGTGCTGACTTGGATGGTAATAGAAGACAAACAATGTGGTTGTCACAGGGGGCTTTATCTTTAATAACCCGACTTAATCTTTTACAGACCGGGAAATATTTGCCGTTCTAATCAATCAAGGGTTTTCTTTCTTTAATCCTGAAGATTAAGTCCCCATTAAGTACATCGATCCCACATTAATTGTTTGACTACAGATGCTGTATGTACGTGTGGACACTTAACAATCATCAGAACTCATAATTTATGTTAATCCAGTGTGTGATGTCACTAGCAACAGCTGATCGTCGTGTAAAAGAGAAACTGGAATAAATGACAAGCTAACACATTCATCCTAACTGTCTGTAAATTAGAGTCGGGGCTTCAACATACACCGATGGTTGTCAAAGAGTCATCGTCATTGCTGTTTTGTGTGTACCGTCTGACATTGTCTTACTGGTAGACAATCTCTTTGGTTTCCTTTATCTGGGTAATGAGACATTTGAAGGCGATTAACTCTCTGAAAGAGTGAAAAATCACTCTGAATTTCGAGTATTTTAACTTAACACTAATCGAGTGGCTTTTAGAAAAATAACTCTAAAAGAGCGAGGAAATGCAACCCGACACCTTCTCTCGCGGTTAACAGAGCTCACCTCTTACCGAGTGGCTACAAAATCACTTTTTCTTCGGAGTAAGGCCCACTCTGAACTCTTATAGACCGGGTTTAGTCTAAAAAGAGATGAGAAAATGCTCACTGTTTTTCGGAGTGAAGAGTGATGGTGTTTCGGAGTTGAACAATAGCCAATCAGAAAACGCGCAATCGCGTGTGATTTTTCGAACAACATGGCGGACAAGTTAAGTGAGACCGTCAGCAAACGGTTTAAACGAAGTTGAAATTAGTGAAGAAATTATGATATCGTCACGGGTGAGTATATTGTGTGTCGGTCACAGTTCATAGCATTTACAGACAAGGTGTGGAGAAGCATTAAATGTTATTACTGTATTATCAACTCGTAACATACGGTTTAGTCTGCGCCAGGCTACCGGCCAGGCTAGGCTTACACAGGTACGAAACGCACAATCATGCATGTCACGGGCATGCATACAGTGATCATTACACGTCATGAATCCCACAATCATGCATGTCTCACCTGAATCATGCAAATGATTGCGCCACATATTCATTCATGTCACGATGACTAGGAATTATGAAACCTACCACATACACATATACCTCACCAAAACAAACAAAATTCCTCAAAAAATCACAAACTCTATAAAGTGGAACTAGTTCACTTTAAAAGGATGTTAATCAGTTCACTCTTCATTAGAGTTATTTGTTCACTCTTTAGTTTGAGTGGATATCACTCTAAAAGATCTTTGCGTCACTCAGCTGGCTATTTTTTGGAGTGAGATTTCACTCTTGTTAGAGTGGTTTTTTCACTCTTTCGTTTTAAGAGTAGTACTATTGAAAATTTTTTTCAGTATAACGCTTCGGCAAGGGAAGTTGAGGTGTCTTTGGACATGCTTGAATAATTTCGATTGTTTAAGTCGTATGTAAGCTTTTTTTTTCCACCATTTTTTTACCAAAGAATGTGCCGCGGAAGCAAACATAATCTTGACCCATTACTAAAAAAACCCCAAATAAAAACCAGATTCATTTCAAACCTGTTGTATCTTGTTACGACGTCTCGGGGACGCCAAGGACAGCAATACCGTTTAAACGAAAGATTGATGGCCTTGTGAAACAAATGATTGGAATTTATATTCATAACACAAAATTTCATATGCGTTTTAATAAATGATTGGTTCAATAAGTTTAGATGCCCAGAACACAATTACATTCAATTCAATACACTCAATATTAAGATTTTACAGTCTTATTCAAGATCTTGTGACGACTTATGTCCAGACAGAATTAAAAGAAGAAGATTTGCCGTTAAAGATGATAATGTCCAAAAAAGGGAGACTCCAAAATGACAGATAATTCCATAATATAAATCCGTGAGACATTAGAGATATATATGGAGTATCTTTCTTTATAGCAATATAAGTGGGCGCCGCACCTGGTGATAGTATCCTTTATATTAAAACAAGGGAAAAGAAGAAAACAAGGAGTTTGTAAATAAAAGTAAACTCTTAACGAAACTTTATGGTATAGGATCGATAAAGAAACCATGTGTGATAAATCGTTCTATGAATAGAATAGTATCTCACGGAGTGATCTCCCTGGTGTCCGGTTTTCCATCGGCCCGGTTAATTATTTAAATTGAATATTTTTTTTTTGTTTCAAAGAACCGAATTACTAAAAATAATATTTTCTAAGTAAATGCGTAAGTATCTAATACCGGGTGCCGGAAATCTTTTGAAAGAAAACAATCCACTTAGGCAACAGTTTAAATTATTGAATCATAAATCAAGGTATGTCAACAATTTATTCTTTATGAAAGGCACGATTGGCTTCATTATTAAAACAAAGTTGTCATTATTTTGAATTAAGTTTCGTAGCAATTGCTGTAACCTACATTGAATTAAGTGGATAAATAGTCCCTTTAAGTGTCTCGCATTACACGCTGTTCCCGGGAGACAGGTCAAATAAAAACAAACCGCTGTGAGCTGTGAGTGTGTTTAGAGTAATACTTTCAACTCGTCTTAATATTGTGTAAACATTGACATGTATTGGTTAGTATCCGCCGATATGCTCGAATATCTTAACTAATCATTAAGGTGGTTTTCGATCGTCTAGAAAGAAAAAAATATAGGGTAGTACCTATTAAAAACCACACGTGAGAGGCACCTCAATGATCTGATCCGAAGTGTGACAAATTTGACGTGCAGATATTTTGGTTTGCAGCAACCACGAAATTCGTATTGTATTAATTTTTTTGTCTGTTAAAATTCCGGCATGTTGTGAGATCATGTGGTTATGACATTGACCTCACAACAAAACGACACGAGCCAGAATGACGTGCAATGTTGAGAATATAAAAATGAATTTAAATGAATGGAATTGAATCCAGTTTTTCAAGCCTATAATATATATATATTATATATAATATATATATATATAGAGGGAAACCATATCAAGCTTTAAAACCAACGAAATTCACTTTTACAGTATTTCTAATTCAATACATGTTGTAGAAACCTTTCAAACCATTTCCTATTTGCGCTGGTCCTCAAATGATGATTACAAAAAGGAGTAAACTGTATGCATTGTTCGGCAAGGGATTTACTCATTATTTGACGAATTTTTACTTCATATATGAGGCTTACTCCTTTGTTTTACAGTGTATGTAGAGCATGATTATTCTGCCGTTTGACGAAATGCGTTTTATTATATCATTGCTACTGTTAGTTTCCTTAAAATAGATTGTTCAAAAATGCACTCAATACCAAAACGTCGAAATCTCGTAATTTACTTGTCAGTCAAAAGCAAGTTAGATTTCCTGTTTCTGTATTTAAAATCTTGATTAGAATTTTCTTCGGAAGGAGGACGAGAAAAGAAAAGAAAACAGCACACGGGACGCAGGGGCGCGGAAAACGCGAGGCCGGGGCAAGGGCACCACAGCGAGCCGAAGCGCTAAAGTTCCTCACTCTTTCCACAAACTATCTATCTCTCGCTCTTTATCTCTTATCTTATTTCTCTCTATACCCCTCTCTCTCTCCCTTATAACCCCTAACTATTTTTTCCTTTGCCTTATCACTACACTACCTTGACCACCTCAACCACTCTTTCTCTGTCTTAGCATTTTTCAGAAAAATGGCTTACTGACACCAAACCACCACCTCACTTCAATGGCTATAACGGACATTCCAGGCACGCACTGGCAGAGGAAGGGGAGTTTGTCTTTGCATAAAAAATCACCTCTCATACAAAAACATCGACCCAACACAGAACCAAATTTGACTCACCTTTGCATCGAACTCACCATTAACAACACCCTAGACCCCAGACAGCCAGCCAAGTATCCTAAATGTGTTCAAGAAAAAATTTTATGGGGGCTTTTTTGTTCACGCTGTCACCATGTCCAGATCAACTGCTCATATTATGGTATAGTTTCTCATATGAGTTGTTGCCAAAAATAACAATTTATTTTTTTGGCCTTTTTTGGGCCAAAAAAGATGATTTTTGACAAAATAATGATTTTGAGATTTTTGAGTATTTGATATCTTCAAATCAGCTTTATCGGACAAATTACCAATTTTAAGTACTTTGGACTAATATTTTCGTCTTAATTAACAAATTAAAGATAATTAAAATAAAGAAAATAAAGCATTCCGAGCATTTAAGAGGTCATTTTCTCAAACAGTGTTTATTTGAACTTATGATGTCCATAACTTGTTTAAAGTAGCACAAAGCATCAAAACACATTAACACAGTTCTGTTGACCTAAAGCGTGAATGATTTTACTTTTACAGTAGAAATTACAGTAGTGTTTAACTTTAAAGGGTCATCTAGGATGTTACAATGATTGCTGTATCCTCGGATGAACAGTCACATATGATTTTGGCCCAAAATTGGATTTTCTGATTTCCTGTTTTTTTAACTATAAGACATGTAGTTTTAGATGAAATCAGTTTAAGCATATGACTATAGTATTAGTCTAATTAACAAATTAATGTAGTAAAAAACAAAGGAATAAAAGCTTTCCAGAACTTTAGGTCATTCTTTCTCAACATAACATATATTTGAACCAATGATTTACAAAATGTTTAGTAAGGCACAAAAATCCCAAAACATGTTAAAACTGTTTTGACTGACCTAAAATACAATGCTGTCACGTTTTTAATGAGAATTCTATTACCTCTGCTGCCCATTATTAAAATGCAGCTTCTGATTGGTCATTTTCTGCCCATTTTCGTGCAATAATAGGTCGCAATGGATTTTTCTTATTACATGAAGCTGTTTCAGGTAATAGAATAGCAAATAAAGGGCTTTGCAGTGTCATTTATGGGCCTCATAATGTTATCCCTCGGCCAGAAAAACTTTCAAATATGGGCCTCGGCTGTGCGCCTCTCCTCCCATTATTTAGTTTGTTTCTGCCTCGGACACATTATTCGCCCTAAATGACACTGCAACCCCTTTTATTTCGTAAATAAAGCTACAATAGTTTTTTTTCCCATGTACGGAAACCCATATTGGACCCTCTACAGCATTTATTTTGTTTTCCTAAATCCATTGCATTCAATCGATTTTTGATAAAATGGTCGTTACAAATACAATATTCCAAGACTTTGTCTTTGGTGTTCCGAATTTCAGATGATCTGTACGACACCAAGAAGTTACCCACAGGAAAGTTCGACGACCCCTTACTGCACACGCATCGGGGGCGATGATCTAGAAAAACTGACTTCTGGATCATTTGGTATGCTCTTTCCAGAGTCACGCCCCTGACTGCGCAAGCATCGGGGGCGATGATCTAGAAACCCTGACTTCTGGGATTCATGTTGGTATGCTCTTTCCACCGGGTTGACTCCACGGGCGGGAGAGCGAACAAAGTGAGCCCCGTCCTGGGCGGCGCAGCGCCCCGGACAGGGGGGAGCAAACGGCTAATAGTAAGTATACGGAGATTATGGTGATAGGCTCTCCACCGTGGGAGAGGGGAATGATCTACATCTTCTTAGTACGTTCCCATTCAAGCCTGACTTATGCCACATGCCACAGATTGCAACTAGTAGAGTCAACCCGGATACAAGAGTGCTCGGGCCTAAGGCAAGCGGAGCTATGGTCATATGGTCTCGCTGGGAGAGCAGGGGGAAACCCAACCAATACTAAAAGTTGCACTACGACTGCAATAGTGGTAAAATGCTACTGGGAGCTGTGGCGGACTGAAGATTGGAGGCTTTGCTTGAATACGAGGAAGCTGATGATAGATCCTAGCTGCTGTCGAACCGTGCATACTAGGACATCTCAGAGATAAACGTTGGAATGTAGAAGGAACAAGCCCACCATAGCGTCCATGACATCTTGTATAGATAGCCTCCCTGTAGTTAGGAGGCCAAGCAGCCACGCCTGAGATCTTACGTCGTGAGCTCCTATGTGACGTCACCGTTCAGACGAACCTCAGTACTAGCTAGGCTCGCCTTTATGACTGCCACGCGATCCATCTGGGTAATGTCGTCTTGGAGGCCGGGTGGAACGTTCTGAGTTGTGAGGAAAAGCTGTTGGTCGTGAGCCCCCCTATAGAGCTGAGTCTTGCTGAGGTAAAATTCAAGGATCTAAATGGGACACTAGGTCCTTCATCGCTGGAACCTGAAGCTTGTCGGAGTCTGGAGGATGATCGGCTTGGAATGAAGATGAGAGATTGATTCTGGCAGGTAACTGATCGGGGAAGAAGGCGAGCGGTGTTCCCTGTGAAG
>JAMKCH010001295.1:0-43521 GCA_023653785.1 Ophioderma brevispina
CTTCAGCAGTTCAGAACAATTTTGCTTTATTTGTTTGTTTTTTTGTTCTGTGGTAAGAAAGTCTTCATTTCTTTTGAATTAATTATAAATCCCAGGTATTCTATTTCTTGGGTAGGAATGAATACAGACTTCTCAGGATGAATAATGAAGCCTAATTGCTCGAGAAATTCGGCAGTGTTCCGAACTGCCGTTGCTGTTTCATGAAACGATTGCCCTATAATCATGCTGTAATCGATATAAACGGTTAAAACATAACCCATGCTCCGGAGTTTTGCAAATGGGGGCTTGTGAATTTTTCTAAAAAGCCGAGGCCCTGAACTCAGCCCGTTTGGTAGAACATTAGATTGATACAACTTATTGTTCCAGATGAACTTCAGATATTTTCTATCATTTTCTGATATTGGCACTGAATAATAGGCATCGCATAGATCTAACGAAACCATATAGCAATTCTCTGTGATTAACGATTTGGCAGTATCAAACGTATCCATTTTAAAATGATGGTACGCAAGATATTCATTTAATTTTGACAAGTCCAAGATCATTCGGTAGCCACCATCTTTTTTCTGTCTAGTAAAGATGTTCGACACAAACTGACCTTTTTCATTCTGCGATTCAGAAATGACCCCTTTGTTTTGTAATTTAACAATCTCTACATCGACTGCTAATTTTTCTATTTTATTTAATTTGTATGGGGCAGGTATTCTTAACTGCTCCGGTGGCGGGCCATGTTCAAATTCAAGGTTGTATCCCAAAATTGCTTGTAATATTGATTTATCAGATGTAATTTTTTCCCAATCCTTGCTATAAAGCTTCAGACGACCGCCTATTATTTGGTTGCAATCACACAGGCCTATATTTTGATTTGTAGGCCTATGTAATGGTTGTGAATTTTTACTCACCTCTTCAGCTCTGTTCTTATTCTCTACTTGGTGGTCTTTGGTGCATTGTTTTACAGGTTTTGATACTAGCTGATACTGATAGTTTTCTTGGTGAGCTGCAGGCATTGGGCTGCATTTTCTGCTTGCTGAACTGTTTCTTGAGTGGCTGTTTTTGCCCTTGGTCCATCCAGCTGCTGTGGCAGCTGCTGCGGCAGCTGCTTGGAAGCTGTGTCTTGGACTGCTCTTGGTGTAAGGTTTGAACCTCATATTGCCCCTTTGGGGTTTCATCATAACACCTGACATTGCTTTTCTTTCTTCTTGCAACTCCTTAACCTGTCGTCCCAGATCCTTTCCAAAAAGCAGAGAGAAATGTTCTCTGCTGAGTTTCTCTTTCTTGTTCTTATCATGCACTAGTGGTTTACACAGGTGATAATACTGTGGGTTTAAGTCCAGTTTAATTGTTTCCCAGCGCAAGCAAGTCAGCTCGAAGTTAGCATTAGCCAACAGCAAAAATCCATCTATCAGATTTTGATCCATTTTATAGGTCTGCTGCAGCTTTGCAAGGGCAATCAAGCCTTTAACGAGTGGTTTTTGTATACTCTTTGAAGCTTTAGATCTCTTGATCTGGTTTTATTTTGGATGTTGCTCCATATCTGGGCATTAACCATAGGCACTTGCATAGGGTCGCAATTGCTCGGACACTTATAGCGTTCTGCAGCTTCCTTAATCCTGCCATCATCTAGTTTATAGTACAAAGCATGAGAAAGGCTTTTTGCAAGATCATTTCTGATTTTTGGTCCAGTGTCACCTTCTAGTGCAAACTGGGAAGCAAAGCCAATGTCCAACTCCTCATCTGATGCTTCCCTATCCACATCAATCAAATCTTGATTCTCTTTTTCTGGCTCTGCAGATTTAGTGGTACTAGTACTTGGACTAGCATTGGTCAATCCAATACCAGACAGATCTGGGGTATCATCTCCATCCATAGATATTTCATCTGCTTTGGAGCAAGTGCCCTCCTCATCATCACTTATGGGATGTACAACCCCGCTTGGTCCACTTGTGGACATGTTCATGTCGGCAAGTTTGCTGCTAGTCTTAGTATTAGCTGTGCTAGTACTATCTTCATCTCCCAATAGGCCACTCATAACAGCTAAAATATTATGCTGAAATTGTATATTCTGCCCGGCTTGGGATGCTATTATTTCTTCTAAGTTCGATAGACGTCCACGTACGTCGTCATCTGCCCTCTTTGAGGCTGGCTTTTTCTTTGTTTTCGAGTCCGTTGTGCGGGTTACGATTTGTTTCGCCAGTGGCGAGGTTGCCGAATTCGATGGGGCGGCACTTGGGCCGGCATGTTTTGTCCGTGCAGCTTCGCGTGTCGGACCATTTTCATTCTCTTTTGACGAACTTGAGGGTAATTTCTCCACCACTTTGGGTGGTTCTATATCTTTGTGCTTGGCTTTATCCGCCATATTCACTATATTGTAACTTTGTTACGATATTTACGGTCTATTTCAACCTTTTTGTTGACGTTTTTGTACAGTTTCTGTACTAAAACACACGCAACGATTATGACCATACGCATGCGCAGCTGGGTTCTCACAGAATCTCGAGCGAGATTTCGAAATAAAATATTAGTCAAACAATGTTCCTAGAAATCCCAAGCAAGGTCATCTTCAATGGGCGAAAACATCAATTTTGCCAAATTCTTTTCATTGTGGGCAAAGCAGTACATGAAATATCAATAACAGTGAGAAAGGCATGCCTGTTTATTGTGAGAGAACAGTGAGGGGAAGCTATTGTAAATTTGTCAATAGTTGTTCATGTACTGGAACAGAATAATCAAAACAAGGCTCAGAGCTTGTAGATGAATGAGCTTTGTAATAGATAGAGGATGAGAAGCACACCATTATGAAAAATAATGGTGTTTTGATAAGATCTGGTGAGCCTGTTAGACTCCGACCTAGGTCGGAGTCTTAACAGGCAAGCCAGACCTTATCAAAACTCCATTATTTTTCATAACGGTGTGTTTTGAATTCTTTATCTTACATATACGTCAAGACAAGAACTAAAATCGATTTTATATAATTATTTAGTACAGTGAGAATATATTTTATTAAAATATCTTGAAGCAGCGTTACGTTTTTTCTGAATTAAAAACACTAAATGTGCTGTTATATTCACTTGTGCAGGAGTCTAACACTAAGGTCTAATATTGCGATTTATTCCGTTAAAGACATCCCATCACCCTAAGACAGTTAAAGACAGTTGTCTAAGAAACTGGTTCAAAATAACACTAATATAGCAAAAAAATGGTTCAAAATAATGTGTGTATGTGTGTGTGTGATCGGATACACAATGCTTTATGGACACGTTTTCAAGCCTTATGTGGACGTCACCCTAATTTACTTAATAACGGAATAAAGTGCAATGTAACTAATATTGCGATTTATTCCTTTAAAGACAGCCCGTCACCCTAAGACAGTTAAAGAGACTTGAGATTTCCAGAGAGAAGCGCCCCCAATTTTTGTTGAACCCCGGTTTTTTGCATATTTGGACTGCTTACCACTGTACGTGGATCACACCTGAAGTGAATAAGCCGAATACACCGTCTTTATGTAATAAGATGATGTTTTAGTACTCTCTGACGTGCACGACAGAAAGTCAAAGCATGGTTTTCTATGGGGGTGATTGCAATAGCAGACAAGTTCAAAACAAGGTTTGCGGTTTTCTTTTGTACTTGTTTTTTCAATAAACCTTCGAGACGTTCTCGGTAGGTGGTCTACGACCGATTCAGTGAAATTTGAGAGAAATTTTTATCCTCAAAAAATCTCCTCCTGTCACTTTAAAGACAGTTGTCTAAGAAACTGGTTCAAAATATCACTAACCCCAAAGGCTCAGGCTTGTAGATGAATGACTTATGAGCTTTGTAATAGATAAAGGATGAGAAGCACACCATTATGAAAAATAATGGTGTTTGATAAGGTCTGGTGAGCCTGTTAGATTCTGACCTAGGTCGGAGTCTTAACAGGCAAGTTGTCTAAGAAACATGGTTCAAAATAACACTAATAAGCAAAAAAAAATATATATCTTTCAGCTTAATCCTTTCAGAGGAGGGTATTTTTGGTGGAAAGCTTTACAAAGTGCAAAAATCTGGGATTTCAAATTTTGGAAATCTCTTGTTGCACCTTTGACCATAACAGTATCACTTGCTCATTCATTTTTGTGTCGCCAGTTTCGGAAAAAGTTTCTTATTTGAGAAGTAAAAGTCCAATTGCTACTGAAATTGGGTCATAGATGCACCTTGGGAACCTTCAAGTGATAATGTGGTTAAGGGTCACATACCAAGGTCAAAGGTCATATGAGGTCAAGTTATAAATGGGCTGAAAACATCAAATTGGCCTCATTTGAGAAGTAAAAGTACAATTATTACATAACTTGGGTCACAAATGCCACTTGGGAACCTTCATATGATAATGCAGTCAAAAGTCACATATCAAGTCAAGGTCAAAGGTCATATGAGGTCAAGTTATAAAATGGGCTTAAAACATTAAATTGGCATAATTTGAAAAGTTGAAGTCCAATTGTAACCAAACTTGGCCCATACATGAAATATTACCTTCATAATATATTACCTTCATATGGTAATAATGTCAAGGGTCACTTGCAAAGGTCATCTGAACTCAAGTTATAAAATAGGAGTGAAGGAAAGGTGGATCATGAAAGCAGGCGACAAGAGTGGTTCGAGGACCACTTGTTTGAGTCATACAATCATTACAAGAATTATGCTAAATTTTTTATCACTTTGTACATGTATAACTTATCTCTTAATCAGATGACCTATCACAGACTGTTCTCTCCTTTTTAAAGATGTTTCCTTCCTTTTACAAATTCTGGGCATGGTATTGCAATAAAGAGACAAAACATGAATGAAACATTTGTGCACAATTGAAGAGGGGGAAGAAGAATTTCACTGCCATGTTTAGTTGATGTTTTGTTTTCTCTTGATTTTACTGTCATTTTAGGTGGATGATTCGTGTTTGCCAGTATCTTCCATTGCTTCTGATATATCAGACATTAGGCAGCCTGTGGGCAGTGCATGTAATAACTACACAGGTTATTGTGATGCAAATGGAAATTGCATCATGGTGGAGGATAGAGTGACAGTGCATTGCAAAGATTAAAAGAACTATTTACCAAAAATGGGGTCAATGATCTTGGAGAATGGATGCAAGTTAACTGGTAATTATTACCTTTTTACTCGGTTTTCAATAAAATATGTTTGAAAGCACATGCCAAGTTTGAAGAAAAGAACACTAAGGAAAGCACTAGAAGTAAGAATTTACTAACTTGACAAGAATAACTCGTCTACCTTAAGCCATTATTTGTAACAATATACACCCACGGGCAGGGTGGATTTTCCTATAAGCCCTTTCGTAATTCTTACTACGCATGTCCGACTTTTTGGCTAGGAGAGTACAACCCACTTCCGGTGCTCGGCGATCCTTGTACGACTTGAATGGGGTCCCCTTCATGGGTAGATGATTGTCTGCAAATGCACGGCTGCTATGTCACTGTGATGGTGAAAAACCACTTGCAAGCTTGCAATTCTAGAAATGCCGGTACGGTTTGCAGTTGCATATTTACTCAAATTTGAGTTTATTCGCTATATTTTACGTCTGCTCTGACCTTGCCCAATGCACTTTCCGATACTCATCCCAAACCGGAAGTTCATTTCCACTCGAACAGCACCCGACTGCGCATGCGATGTCTAAACTCGAAAAGGGCTTATTGGTATCTGAATTAGTACAAACATTACAATATGATGTCACTGTGATGTAATATGGCATTTAAGTATGAAAATAATGGATATACAGGCTGTCCCAAAAAATGTTAACACTCGGAACACAGCCATGTTGTAAATAACAAAAGTACGCATGGGTCTCTGTTTGGTATGCTCTTAAAAGCTAACTAAATAAGCTTTTATTTGCCGTTTATTTCATTTCAATGCGATATGTAGAACAACAGATATGCTTCGTCAAAAAGGAGAGTACAAATTCGGATTGGTCCGATTTGCAGAGGTTACATTTGTAAGATTGTGTGAAACATGATTTTCTAACATACTCAAAATTAGGTTATTGATTGTGTTATTGATTGGTAATTGAAGCTTTTGAAGATATTGACAATCCATTTTGAACTTCATTATTGTCATAAAGTGTGATCATTGTTTTTATGATCAGCAATACTATGTATTTTTCAAATATTAATCAGTTCACTTTCATTAGCAGAGTTAGTAGCCCTATCAAATCGCTCAAAATTACCAAGAATGTTAAACCAAACCAAATTAAACCAAACAATCAGACACTTCTTTATTGGATTCCCAAGAAAATCTATGATTCTAGAGGCAAAATAAACAACAAAAACACGAAAGTAAACAAACAAGAAAGAGAAACTTCTGATAATAAGCCTACATGGTCTAATAAAGCAGGCAGAATTGGAAATAAAGACACCAGTGGTAGGCCCACGGACCAGAAAAGCAAGACCTCAAGCCAACATTTCTCTTTTAGAAGAGCAGTTGTGGTAGATACAAAGGATGAACGTTTGGTAAAAACTTGGTGGCAAGAATCTCGAGGTCTTTCTTAAATGAAAACACTGCAAAATCTATTTGTTTTCTTTTTAAGACGGAAAGAAGATGTGCTATGAAGCCAAGTGTATTCATGTTGCATCATGCATTCCAAGTGTTCTAAGGCAGAAATCGGACCAAGTGGATTTTTCCCTCTCATAATTGATGAAGCATATCTTTTGTTTTACGTGTCAGATTGGAATGAAATAAATGGCATATTAAAGCTTATTTTACTGGCTTTAAATGGATACCAAACAAAGACCAATGCGTACTTTTCTTTTGATCAAAATGTCGTCGTTCCGAGTGTTAACATTTTTTTGGGACAGCCTGTAGTGTAGATAATTGGTATGTGTGATTTTGCTGGCTTCCAAATATTAGTGTGGCCCTAAAACTTTGTATATTAAACTTATCCTTGCTGTTTCAAAGTTGGAGGTGTTGTAGGTTTTCATTTTGACCTCTGTAGCCTGTAACTGACTTTCATCTACTCCTGAACATGAACAAAGAATTAGCTGACAACCATTATGTAGTGATTACATCATTTGTGTTTTTAGACTGGCCTAGTCCATCCTAGCTAGGCTTATAACTCCCTATTAAGCCCTTACATTATTTTAACACAGCCTAGTCTTATGTGAAATGATTTGATTAACATGAGAGAGAAATAGAGACCGATGATCGACCCCGACCCTTTTAATTAAAATAACTAAATTAAAAGCAGGTACAGCATGAGTCATAAAAAGTACAACCAAACAAGGGATTTTTTGTGAAGAAACCTTAGTGGATTTTACCAAATTAATTCCTGTGTTAGATATCCTGTTTAATCATCTTTCACAAGATTTTTACATTTTTGAAATCGATGAAATTTACATGATGTAATTTATATGGAACATTTTAATGCTTTAATCTGCTCTGTTATGCAGGCCTATACAGAAGTTTTACTACATAAAAATCAAGCAGGTTGAAAGAATGCTGCAAATTTTTGCTTCAGGTGCAAAAATTGATTTCATTAAATATTATTTTGATATCTGGTGTCATTTTACAGTCTTCCCCAATGATGTAACCAGACATATTCATTTGGAGAGGGAGATAGGCAAGGGAAACAATATAATTTGGGGCATCACTAAGACACATTTTACAAAGGTGAACACGGTAAACTGTTAATACTATCAATTTATTACTTTTTCTGATCTCTGCTGGGGCCAGAAGGGAACAAGGATTCTTCAGTGGGGGAATCCCGCCCTTACCCCTCCCAAATGTGTAATTAATGGAGGATATGCTGCAAATCCCAAAGCTGAACGTAAAACCAAGAATACTCTGTGGGTTACACTAGCATGTAACTTGATCGTGTTTTTTTTCACAACAGGTACTTAAACTCCCGCAACTAACTTTTGAACGCATGAGTCTATTTTAAAGCTGTAATTTTTCTATGAGAGCTAAAAAAACAGTGGATGTACTGCAGGAAGAAAAACATTGAATAGCACAGAGGGTTTCCATGAAAAATCGCTCAATTTGGTTGTACTTTTTTTTTACTCACCCTGTATGGTAAATATGGTCATCCTGGCCAGGCTTTATCACAACATGGCTGGGTTTGGCAGTTTTTAATTAGGGACTAGGTAACATTTCAGTTTGTAAGAGATGGATAGTATACAAATATTTAATGATCATGAGGGATCTTGTGGAATCTATTGGCCCCCGAGGTGAACTGGAGGGCGTGTGGTACCCCACGCCCTCCAGTTCACCGAGGGGACCAATAGATTCCACAAAGATCCCAAATAAGATCATTAAATATTTGTTTTATATCCTTCATGAATATATTTTTTGTTCATTGATTGGTTAAAAGTGAAACTGAGCCTGAGGCCTACTTAACAAAAAAATAGGCCTTCCCTGTACTGTACTCTGTAGTCTAGGCTAGCCTAGGGCTAGGCTAGGCTAGGCAAGAGCTTGAGCATTGACTGCGTTTTAGGCAGAGGAAAGTCCGCCCCACTTACGATATCAACACCTTTTTCGGTAAATAATGACGCTGAAGTCTGTACCGAATTTACTCCCGGAATTTACTGCATATAGCATGTATACTATAGCTCACCTTTCTGTTCCATGTACAACAGTCATGCAGTGATGCAGCGTTGAGATCATATCAGCGTTGTCCATTCCATGGCATTAAATAAAAATCACCACGGGAATCACCGGTGTTATTTACACAACTCCTCGAACACTGACAGAACATACGTAATTATTTTTTTGTATTCTCACTATCCGTGCAGAAGGTTTCCCACCGGTGTTATTGCAACTGGACGCAGCCATGTTGTTGCTACAGTGTCGACGAAATAGCCTCAACAATGCGTCAAAGTTCCTTTTAGAGCAATAACTAATACGGACGTACACATACGTTGAGAAATACAAGTAAGAGTCTGTGCACTCTCATGCATAACGTCAACAGTCGTAGCTAGTCGTATTGACCACAGGGAAAGAACCGATAAAGGAACTGATAACACAGGTATCGAGGCTAGAGGGAAATAGGTGCCTATTTCCCTGCGCTCTCTTTCTCGCATATAGTTAAACTATTTGTGGTCATGTGACGCACTTTTAACCAATCAATGAACATGAATATATTCATAAGGGATGTAATTAATAATATGTCCCTCACAAATAGAAATCATTGTTATTAATTTTACTCAAAACAGGTATTATGCTGTTGCAGTTGTACTTGGCTTAGTCCTTGTATGCGCATTGGTTAAAATCCTTCACCATCACATTCCATATAAGTCAGTGCACATTACGGAGAGAGCAGCCAGGTTGTCTGCTGTGTGGGAAGAAGCCAGAAGACAAAAAGATAAGCTAGTTGAGGAGAGGCAAAGAATCACAAGTATGCACTCACATGGGAGCTTAAAGGAAGGTTAGCAATGAAGCCCTGATTTTCTTGTTAGAAATATCTGTAGAAACAAAGTTTCATCATCTTTTTTTATACAGAAAATAGTTTGCATATAAAAATATAAGAGTGAGTCATTTGGATTGTTATTAACAGAATGCAGTAGAGGTGGGCTATAGAGGGTCATTTCAGATAATTTGATCGCAGGTGCTCCATTCATAAGTTAGGTTTTGCTCTAACGCATGGGGGGCATCTTGGATTTCTGGGCGAAAATTATGTAATGATGCCTAACTAATGTCAGATTCAGAATCCTTGGGGTAGACTTACCTGAAAAGGTGTCTATGTACACAATTTAGTAGCAGACTCAAATTTTACTTTCTTAAGATGGCGCCAGTGGCCGCCATCTTGGATTATGGAGTAAGATTGACGTTGTAATGTCAAAGCAATGTTAGATTCGAAATCATTGTGGTCGACTAATCCGAAAAAGTGTCTTTGTAAACAATTTTAGATGCTCTGGTCTGAAATTACATTTTTCAAGATGGCGCTGGCAGCCATCTAGGATTTTCGAGTGAAAATGACACAGTAATGTCCCCGGGGGGGGGGGGGGGGGGGGCCACTCAGATATGACAGTGTACACATGCGTGACCAAATTTTTTCGAAACACCCCCTAAACAAGTTTTTCTTTGTGAGCAAAAGTACCCCTAAACAAGTTTTTAGTGCGCTTTCTCTAAAAATTTTACCCCCAAACAAGTTTTTAGCACGCTTCCCCCCAAAAAATTTACCCTAAACAAGTTTTTAGCACGCTTCCCCCCAAAAAATTTACCCCTAAACAAGTTTTGTCCTAATTAGAACCCATAAACAAGTCATGGTGTAAATATGACCCCTAAACAAGTTTTGCATGAATGTCAACAATAGGCTTAATTTGGGGGTTACAAAAGATCATGTATGTTCATGTGTTGTCAAAGAGCATTCTTGGGATTTCTGCCGATTTTTATCTCCACTCCAGACGCCCATGAATATGTCAGAGTTTGACATCAAATTTTAGATTCAGTAACAAGTTCTGATGCTTTCCCATTCCACACAAATCGTTTCCTCAAGTATAGGCCTAATTAAATAAACAGGCTATACAAATGCCCTCGGAAACAACCCGCGGTCCATGACGTGGATAAAATGCCTGATGAATAAGATTATGGTGCAGAATTTGCAGTCTTAGTTTCATGGCATGGCCCAACAATTAAATTGAAAAAATACCTTTTTAGCTTTTCTATTGCTAAAATGATTTGCATACATGAGCCATCTACTTTCCCTCACTATTTACATAAATGAACAAACTCGCAGCTAACAATGGTGTATTCTGTTGCTCCCATACGCCGACCTTTACAACTTGATGCTGTCAGAGTCGTTTTTTTTTTTTTAATCACGATTCGACCACAACGCAAAGTCTCGAATGCTTTGTGACCGCTTATTGACGATCCTGGCTACAAGCACAGCGTTCATAGTGATCAATACTAGCGACACACAACTGCGAGTAATGATGCGAAAGGTGCCTGGGCGGTTCTTTGCTATTTTCAGGATTTGATGTACTCTTGGCATTGGTGCTTCACGGCAGAAAAAAGGTTTCAGATTTACCAACAAATATTACAGGGAAGGTAGTTTTTCAGATTTGCGGAATAGGAGCTAACATTGAGTAACGAAACATTATAAAGAAAAATGTACCCTAAACCGCGTTTATTGAAGCAAAATTTAAAACAACCCTTTTTCAATAAAATCGGCAATTTTTTGATACCCTAACCGTGTCACACGCGCGTGACGCGCCCTACACTAAAAACCCACCCTTTTCACCGTTTTTTGGTCACACATGTGTTTACATCATTATAGTTGAGTGCCCCCCCCCCCCGGGTAATGTCAATTAATGTCAGAATTGGGATTCCTTGCGCCCGACTTGTTAAAAAAGTGTTTGTGATTACATGATTATATGTTCTCAGCGCGTCCATCTTCTAATGTTTGGCCTCTAGCCGAAAATTCCTGGATTTTTGCGAGGGACATGGTGGCTAATTTTTTTCTAACTAGGCTCCCATAGAAGCCTATCATCATCTCAACTTTTACTATCCAAACCTGGTCACAAAATTGAGTTTTGGGGGCCCTAACTAATAAAACTTGCATTCTTCACTTTTATTTCCAGAAAAATCATATCCTCAACCACAATACATAAGCAACAAGCTTATGGAGTTTGACTGAAACCAATAAGACCAGATGAGTCAACCCCTTAAAACAAAAACAAAACAAAAGCAAAAATATATATGCCAACACAAACACCACTGACACTTCAGACACAAAACATATCACATCAAGAAAACAGTAATCATGTTCATGCAGCAAAATCAAATTAAGAAATCTGGCTTACCAATAATACCGATTAGGATAGTAACAAAAGGAATCATTCATATTTGGAATGAGTAGAAGAACTTTTGAATTGTTTTACGAAACTGGACAATAATATTTGTCTAGATTTCTTCTTCCAAATTGTTCCAAAGAATTGGTCCCGACGTTTGGACTGCCTGATCAGGCAAACACGTTCTTATTTTTTGTTTATATTATAATATTAACTGGTTTCTTGTGTGATAATTGTGAACGTCAGAACGTTTTGTAAAATACCCTTCAAATGATGGCAATTGATTTACAGAATATTTGTACATGACTACACCAACTCAAGTTTAATATATCAGCTATTTCACGCGTATACTTGGGAAACTAATGGTCAGTATGACTTCTGTAATGACTTTTTGAAATGTTTCTACTGCCCACTTTTGAAGCTTTGTAATTTTTATTTAAGTAAGTTTTTACATTATTCCACCCATATACTAATTCCATAGCTTAATATAAGTATATACGTAAATACAGAGAGCAGAGATACCTATGGTATAACATGCTTGAGTTTGTGTTAACACCCCACTATGTCTCGATTTGTTTTTGTCAACATCTATGTGATGCTTCCCAAGGAGTTCGTGTCATTATAACACCCATAAATTTTGTATTTTCTACTCTCTTAAAAATTGGTATCATATAAAGTGATTGTTAGTTCTTCTCAGTACATATTTGCTGGCTTTATATCATATTCATTCTCTTTCACACAGTTATGGTGTAACCTAAGACCATGAAAATTTTTTTTACTAGCATTTAACGATATTTGTTGCGCTCTGAAACATTACTACTTCTTTGAGTTCTCTATTATCATTTGTTTTTGCTGGCGATTTTTATGAGAATACAATTTGTGAGTGTCACTCGGCACCAAAATAAACTGAGTACCTTTTGATGTATTACTAATGTCCATTTACATAAGTATAATAGTCAAATGTCCCAAATGAACCTTGTTGAACACACATAGATGGTTTTTAAGTTCAGATTTCACATGACTGATAGTTTTTACATACTGTTGTTGACATCGTTTAAAAAAATATAAATAATTCTTACAGTATAAAAAACACCTCCAGCGAATCCATAGTGTTTGCTAGCTGATGGTAATAATATCCTGGTCGATAGTATCAATGCTTTTGATCAGTCCCAAATAATTCCAATTGTGGCTATTATTTTCCCACTGCATTATTATTTTTATCCCAGTTGAATGATAGCCATATAAGTGGAGTGGTTGATCAGAAACCAAATTGTTTTCATAGTATTTTCTACTATCGATGAAATTTATGCACCTGTTAAACAACTAATCTTTCAAGTATTTTTGAAAACATGGTAAAACTCATACTGGGCAGTAACTTTGAGAAGACTTCGGCATCATCTTTTTTTTTGTACATTGGTCTAACGACTGTGGCATTTTAGCTTTTCTGTACTACGTTTGATATGGATATTACGATCATAGTAAGAGACATACCTTCTTACACTCCTTTTTTACAATACAGTTACCCAAAATTATTATCATACCAGCACCTCTTATTTTTGATAAATTTTCAATTATCTTAAAGCTCAATTTAAGCCCATTTCAACAATTGGCGTTCAACTAATCTATGATATACGATCATTGAGGTAGTCATAATAGTCTTTACCCGTATTAAATGACTGTTTTGAGGAAGCTTTGTCCCAACATTTACAAAGAAGTGTTTAAATTCATTTTATACTTCCGGGGATTAACACTACTTTACAGAGTCATTTCTACTTACTCTCGAATTGCTTTAGACCTCGTCAATGATAGATTTATCGTTTCCCCGTTTGCCGCATTGTATTTTTAACCAATCACTCTAATTGAAGTAATATTACGCTTGGTTGTCCGAATTAAAGTTTGTAATTTATTCCGATAGGATTTACCGGTAAATTTTTGAACGGTCTTGATTTGGAAGATTGAAGATACAGTGATGTAGTTTGTTTTTCTATTATTATGTAATAATCCCTTAGTTATCCAAGGGAATCGGGGGATCTTCCTACTAACAAACATGTTTTTCAAGTGGAATACATTCTTGTACTCCTCAATTAATGTATCTATCACTGTGTATCATCATTAGCATTTCAGTATCAAGAACTTATTCCCTTTACACATGATCTCGTGTTTTAATTGTTCACGTCTCATTTTATACACCCCCTGGTATTGTAAAATATGTGTTCGTGGAGGTTCTTACTACAATTTCATCAGTTGACAGAGATTGTTGGTAAGACACTGCTGTCACGTTATAGATGCAGATTTAAACAGATTGTCATTATTTGTGATATAATTGTCATGATTGTGGCAGTAGTAGCTGTAATATTCTTGTTGGCTTATAAATAGTTGGTATCAGAGATGTGAATAATAACGATCCCCGATATTCATGAGTTGTCTATGCGAGCATACGTTAAGGAAGATCTATATTAAAGTCCCCATTCTTTATTCTGCAATTACGTTTTTATAAACCGGATCAATATCTCGATAATTATCTATGGCTGTATAGATCGGTATCTCAACATACCCTATAGTGTTCTTTTTATTGTCATTTTTCAATTTCACTAAAACATGATTTCATAATTGAAATTTGAACCAAGGTCCGTTCTTATTTTATACTTTACTTTGATTGGATATATCATGCAAACACCCCCCTTTGGAACATCACATCTATTCACAACTTCTAAATTATCGCCAGGAAGATGTGATAGTCATGTGGTTTTATCCAGCAATGCGTTTCAGTCACACTAATTGTAAATTCCAATGATTCAGAAGTTGGATACAGTTTTAAGTTTTTCGAGTTCCTTAGATAGGCTCTATATTAACATTCATATACTGAATCTGCCTTGAGAAAGGGAATTTGAATGAACTGACCAGGGGTACTATAAGACAACTTCTGGAATATTAGATTTGGTCATTCGTTAATTCTTTGAAATTAGCTTTCAAATCCAGTGGTTAAGCCATGTTAGTCATATTTTTTAAGGCCATATCCATTAATACAGCACATTTTCATCAGTATCACTTGCCTCATCCAACCAGCCTGTATACAGATTTTACATATCCACTCATTGGGGTTCAATGTTTGTAGCGCCTGATTTTAATTTGTGCAACCCTTTTGATGGACATATCCTTTTACTATTTTGGCAGATTATGTTTTGTGGCATTGTTTTAATATTTCTAGAATGCATTCCCAAACATACTCTTTTTGTGCCCCTCCACTTAAGTTGGCAGGGGGACTATAGCATGCCCTGCGTCCGTGTGTGGTTGGTGTGTGCGTGCGTCCCATGCCATATCTCTGATCTAAGCAAGTGTGGGTGTCCTCTTCGCAACCATAGATTCCATCTCACGGAGGCGTTGGTTAGGGATGTAAAGTGGGTCGATGTTACTAGGTCAAATTCAATATGGTAATAGGGTCAATTTGGTCAAAAATAGGAGATATTGTTATAAGCCTTGAAAACACGATAGCTTTTGATCTAGTCAAGTGTTGGTTCCAGCTTCGCCCATAGATTTCACCCAAGTAGACGGGTGGATGAGTTCGAGGTGGGGCATGTGGCATGGTCAAAGTCAAAATGCGGTCAAAATGGGATAAATTGCTATAACCTGGCAATTGGGGGGGGGTGCAGGAGATGAAACTTGGTTCGTGTGGTCAACATTCCAAGGGTACCGAAAAACATTTGAAAGGTCATTTTCAAGTCCATGCGGGTCAGTTTCAAATGTCCCAATGGATAAATTGCTATAGCCCTTGTTAATTGTGGTAAGATGATGAAACTTGGTGGTTGTGGTCAACATTCAGTGCCGAAACATTTGAAGGTCATTTCAAGGTCATGCGGGGTCATTTCAAGGTACAAATGAGAATTATTAAATGTATAGCCCTCGTCAATTGTGGTAGGATGATGACAAACTTGGTGGGTGTGGTCACCATTCAGTAACAACAATTTTGATGGTCCATTTCAGGTCATGGGGGTCATCCAGGTCAAATCCATACAATTGTAGTCGATGGTCATTTCAGATCATGACGGGTCATCAAGGTCAAATGGGACAATATTGCTATTAACCCTCTGTCAAAGGTGGTAGGCTGTTTAAAACGTGGGGTTGTGGTCAAACATAAGTGCCGAAACATTTGAAGGGATTTTCAAGGATGCGGGCGGTCATTCAAGGTCAATGGAATTAAATTGCTATAGCCCTTGTCAATTGTGGTAGGATGATGAAACTTGGTGGGTGTGGTCAACATTCAGTGCCAACAATTTTGATGGTCATTTCAAGGTCATGTGGGGTCATCCAAGGTCAAATCCATACACTTGGTATATTGTCATTAAAACTGATGGGTGTAGTCCGACCTTCATTGCCGAAGAACTTTTTAAGGTCTTTAAGGTCATGGGGTTATTCAATGTCAACTAACTCAACATGTGGTAGGTCATGAAACTTTGTGGATGTGGTCAACATTTCTAAACCAAAAATTGTGAAGGTCATTTCAAGGACAAGTAGGGTCATCTAAGGTCAAATAAGTACAAATAGACGTATGGTCAATGTAGTCAACATTTGATACCGTCAAATTGCAACTGCAGCCTCAGTGGTTTGAGAGCCACTTACTTCCATCACAATTCTCCCTGTGATCTTAAAATTGTATTCCCTCCATTATATAGCGAAGGGGCGGGGGGACCTAGGTGGTCGAGCAAACCTGCCTTGTTAACATTGACATAAATGATATAATACATACACATATATATACAAAATTTAAAAAAGAATAATTGCTCTAAGCACAATATAGTTTTTGGGAATGTTAAATAATTCAGTGAGGAAATAAATTATAATACTCTTCAAGAAGTCATTGTCCGAGATGAATAAGTGTAAAATTCTTTCAACCAGAAAACATTTGGAATTGATATATGCAGTTAGTTAACTTTCATATAAATATTGTTAAAGTACTGCATTATGAAAGTACTAGAGCTATGATGGAATTGTTTACTGTCCCTGTTTCAAGACAGGTTTGCCATATTTTACAGCAATATGGTTGAGATCCATTACTGAGTTAATTAACTGTCAAACACTTTTCATTCCCTCCCCCAATGTCCACTAGCATATGTACATTTCCATCCCAAGTCCAGCAAGCCTTCACTTCATCTACACGCTTGACCAGATCCTGTCCTAGCCAGAGCAGCTCTTTTCTTGCACGACAGAGCAGCTCTTGTATTCCAATAAACTGAAACTGAAAAAACTGAAACAATGCCAGTCCCCTTCAGTTTCCTGCGAGAACTGATGGTCTGGCGGCGTACATTGTATCTTGTAAACTTCAATTTGCCTTGGCCTACCTGATTTGTGCCTTTCTGGTTTGGTGAGTCAATATCTTCCTCCTTCAGTTGAATTCCTAGTTTCCTGTTCACCAAGTCCATTACAACCTTATCTGTATCTTCACTTACAGACTTTCCCTCAGGATCTTTCTTTTCAGTGGTTTCTGGAACTCCAAATATTATTAATGTGGTCCTGTTGTGGAGTTGGCCAACATCTATGAGAGCTAGCCGGTCCTGTACCCAACTCTGTTCCAACTTTGCTATCTTCTCTTCAAGTTCTATGTTCTTCTTGATTAATTTTTCATTTTCACACTGGACTTCAAAAACTTCTCCATTAATCTTCTCTACTGTATCGGTAATGTTCTGTAACTTCTTGTTCATAATTTCTTGTAGAATGTCCTTGAGTAGCATGTGGAATCTAGAATCCTCTATGAGTTTGCTTACTAGCTCACCAGCTATTTCACCTGGTAGTGATTCAGTTTTAATGTCTTCCATGATGGTACAGTGCTCGAGAAGTTATAATGGTAAAGAATATCAGTCACTGTATGTAGTAGTACCAGTATAGCAGCATCATATAGCCGTGTATGAGGTACATACTGTAGTAGTAATACACACTGTATACACAGTTAATGGTGTTTATTGTGTATTGTATCAATACATGAAGTAGGCAGCAAGGCCATCAAGCTCAAAATCAATGAGGATTTTACATAGGTGCGAGAGCTCTAAAAAGCATGTCTGCTCATCATGCTGACAGCCTGAAGATGCATGATGTCCTAATATCATCATACCGGTACTTTGATAAACAATTAATGAACTGGCATTGCCTGGTGAAAGCAATCAACCATAAAACAATGCCATTGGAAGTTTTTACCATAGACACAGCTTAATGTAGAAGGAATTTGACTTCATATTGAGAAAAATAAGCACTCACCCAAATGAACTAACTTCAGCAATGTGGGCATTTATCCGGATAAATACTGTACTAGCACTTTCAGTAATTGTCATTATTTTGTACTCTTGTCTGATCATTTTAGATATACCAACACTGGAACAAGTCTTCCCATCAGCAGGTGAAGATATCATAACGGAGGCAATACAAGCATCCAGTAATGAAAAGGAAGCGGTTCTTAGGTTACTAGCAAAAGGGTTTGAAATGAAAACAGTGACTGTTGCAAGTGCTAAAATTTAGGGAACATTTTGTGTATTTAGAGATGAATCTGTGTTAGTGATATCATGTGCATTCAGATTCACAATAACAAACAATAGCAAGAGTAATTTACAAATAGTAATTGAATGAACAGATGCTTCAAAGGCCTACTTGTTGAAACAAATTTTACTTTAAAGAGACATGAGATTTCCAGAAAGCGCCCCCAATTTTGGTCGAACCCCGTTTTTTTTTGTATATTTGGAATGCTTACCAATGTACCAGTATTAGATCACACCTGAAGTGAATAAGCCGAATACGCCATCTTTATGTAATAAGATGATGATTTAGTCATTTCCATCGTGCACGACAGAAATTCAAAGCATGTTTTTCTATGGGGACGATTACGATAGCAGCCAAGTTGAAAACAAGGTTTGCGGTTTTCTTTTGTACTTGTTTGTTCAATTAACCTTTGGTAGGTGGTCTACAACCGATCCAGTGAAATTTGAGAGAAATTAGTATACTAAAAAAATCTCCTCCTGTCACTTTAAAACTACAACTAAAATATATGTACATCAAGTAATTCATCAACAACTACAAGATCCAACATGTCAACACACATAATGCATTATGCAGTTTAAGATGTACATGTGTAAGTATAATGCAAGAATATTTATATTCTGCTTCGATTTTTTTTTTTTCTAAAATGCCATTAAAGACAAAAAAAGTTTCGATCATCTGAGGCTATTGTCCATCCATATATTTTGTCATTTGTAGTAATTTCATGTAGATTTTAAACAATCATTCAATATATTTTTACCTAGTATTTGGCTACAAAGCCTACAAAATGTCCTAAAAGTGAAAACAAAAGGTGATTTTGATTTGCTTATATTTCAATATAAAACATAGGCTGTGAGAGAAGTAATTTTGTAATTAAGATAATTAATATCGGAGATTCCGATAATAATTCAACGGCTGCTGAAAATGGCCTTCCAATTGAAACAGCCTGGAAATAGCACCATGTACGTGTCTACAATAGTTAATCCGTTGGTTCAGGCAAGTCAAGTTAGAGGTCAGATCATTTTCGTGAGGTGGCACTGTTTTCACAATGGACGGACAGAAATATGGCATTTCCAATTCTGCTGTTAAATTACAATGGAGGATCCGGATTCTAATTACAAAATCGTTTCTTTTATGAAAAATACGCAACTTTGAGCACTACCATTCGCAGGTATCGTTTACTAGACAATACCAACACATCTGTGCAAAATCTCAAATTTTAAAATTGGGGTCCATCTTAAAAAAATGTGTGTGATGCTTTAACTTGAAAAAGATTGGATTCAAATTTAAACGGTAAAGGGGGGTTTTTTCCATTGCTTTAAAATAGCCATGGCCTAACAGGCGGGGGCAGGTCCAATCTCTCACTAATCTCTCTCGGATCGTTGTGCAGTGGGATATTCCACTCCGTATTACACAGGGTACCATATGCACAGCACGTAGCTCATATCCCATATTCTTTGGCATGGGTGGGTTTGACTTTTGTAGACTTTTAAGTCATATTTTTTTTTGTAATTTTTAATATTTTTTAGACTTTTCTTGAAAAAGGGGAGGACTGGACGTAAGGCAGGATTTTTTATTTTTTGGGGGTGCGGGACTTCGAAAAAGTGGACCTTTTTTGGTAAAAAGTGGACCCAAACCCCTAAACGGTCCTTTTTGGAACTTTTTGGAACATCCTTCATTCACCAAAAAGTGGAATTTCTTGGCAAAATGTCTCTAAAAGTTTTGACTTTTTATAAAAGAAAATGTCAGTTAAAAAAGGGACCTTTGCCTTGGTGGAATTTGTGGGGGGTGCGACCGCACCCCTACTGCCATACTACAGTGCTGGGGGACTTGCTACATAACTGGGGGCCTACAAATCGTGCAGTATGTCAATGATCGACATGGCCGGAGTACCTATGGACATTAACAAACATGAGACATGACTGGTGTGTGGTATAAATCACAAGCGAGAAAATAATGTAGGCCGTTATGCGAAAACAATTCTGAAGGCCTTAACAAAGTCATTATCATTCATGAAAATTGAAGCTTGCAAACCGCATCGTTTTCACAGAATTATCATGTGCCATTATTAATATAAATAGAAAGATTGTGTAGCATGCACATTATCATTAGTAGACATGAATGGTGAATGTTGATTGGTTAATATCCCAATTAATATTTCCCGTATTACCAGAGTAATTTTCATTACTCACTGGATGAGCCCGTAGTACGTAATGCTTACACCACGTATCAAGTCCCCCTACTTTACATGCATTCAAATCTATAGATGTAATGATCTTGCACAACTGTGGACGAGAATGTTGGTCCAGCAACCTCTGGAAGGTGAACAAGATGGCCTTGTTGGTTCACCATGAGCTAGAATATAAAACCAAGAGGGGGGTAAAATTGCGTATGGGGAATAGTCCAAGCCCGTAAACCGATTTCTCTCACACACAGCGCGCCGTGGTGGTTGCTGCGTAAGCACTCGGTGTCGTACTGTTGAGGCGCAAGCACCCGCACTTACAAATCTGTGCATCACGCGTTATGTATCAGTGTTGCATTTCCCCAGTATCCAGTGGTCTGATCGGCCGATTTTTCTGCAATATTATGCGAAAAAAAATCGATGATTAGAAGAAACCATGCATCTAAAAGATTCCGAGTCCTAGGCACAAAAAAGTCTCCCCGATGACCCCTGTAAATTTGCTTAGGAAAAGAGATATTGGAGTCAGAGTGATAGCATGTGGCATCAGTTGTTATTGGTTGTCACTCGCTTAGTGTGGCCGAACTTAAAATACGGCGTGTCTCATAAATATGCATTAAGGATTCAAATATGACGATACGTAAACAAATTGGGGTGCCAAAAACCTATGTTAATGAAGTGCGTTGCTCATTATAATACTTTTGGGCACCTGGATTTGTTACGCCAATTGTGGAGAATCCGCTTGTCTATCTGTATAAGTCATTGGGGTCAACAATGGTGTGACTGCTGCTGGCAATCCCAACAAAATTCTACTGTTTTTTGTTTTTATACATTCCTACATTCTTGATGTACCAAAAAACATTTTTAATTTCTCTGTGTGTTTGGAGACTAGTGACTTGTGAGGTCTTTCAAAGAGGTAAGTAGTGTGTTTTCCTTAGCTACATTGCCATGCTACCCTGCAGAATTCAACTCTCACTTGACTCGGGACTGCATGCAGAATACTTACTGATCACTGTGGCCCTGACATCTTGTTAGGACTGTTTGTGGGAATTGGGGAAAATTGTATGTTTCAGGACAATGGATACCTGAGTTTTGTTTACTGTGCAGTTAGTCCCAACTTGTTGATTTGAAATTGTAGGCCTTAGTAGAAACAGGCTAGGACTAGGGTGGCCTATTGTACTCACAGTCAGAGCTTTCTGGATTCTTTATTAGATTGTAGTGTAGCGGTGCTAATCCAGATTTAAATGAAATTTAATCAACTTTATAGGCTTACCACTTCAAATGTCTACTAAATGATAAATTTGTTACCCCCTGTTTTTGTTCCAGGCAAATACGGAAAAAAAATATCTAATTGTTTGTTCCAATATCACATGAGGCTATCGCCTCCTGTGATATGGAAGCAAACCATAGATATTTTTCCGTATTGCGGGACAACATGGATAACTAATAGTATCACATGTCTGAGGAGCCTTATCATGTGATACTGATGAGCTGCTGTTTGTATCTCTGTTGTTCTCCACAGCTTTGACCAGAAATGAAGTTAGTGTTTAATGCAATAAGCAATTGGATACTTGATTTAGTGAAAAAAACCCACTACAGTCCAATGAAATCTCAGTTTTCCTGGTGTAATTTAAGTAACTTTCATTTATCAGTACGGTGTATTTAGAAACTACACCCGATTGTGGGGGTGATTTATGTTACCCAGAATACACAGTTCATATTAGTTCATGAACATGAACTGTATTCTTAGTAAATGAGCATATTTTTCTGTTCTGATAAAATCTGTTCATGTGCTGAGCAATGACATAGTCTACAATCTTGGAAATAATTGTTAGAACACTTTGAATGATTTTTAGGTTTATTGCCATTTGGTCTAATATTAGTTTTACAGAGTACTCTATGGGGCTTACAAAATCAAGTTTTGGGTGCTCACATCAAAATGGATTTGAAATATTGGCGCGAAACTTTAAAGATGGGGTTTTTGGGGTGAAGGCCAATCTATCAAGATGAAAACTTCATATCCTTAAATCGGGCCATCCCCTTTAAGAATAGTATCCAATAGGCCACTGTGTTGTGACTGTTATATAGAGAAGAGATTCAACTACTACTTCATAACTAAATTTTTAAAGATCACAAAATTAAGCAAAAATTTGCTGCTTTGAAATCTACCCAAAATGGTTATTAGACTAAAATGGCCATTAGACCAATTGGGATTAGACCAAATGGCAAGTCACCGATTTTAGCTAACTGTTACCCCATCGCCCCACCCAATGTTGATTGAGGTATCATCATCAGCAGCAGTCTTGCCAATCTCCCAGCCAGGACCGTAGCCAGGATTTGTTCTGGGGGGATGCAGATTTTTCCAAAAGTGGACCTTTTTCCCAAAATGTGGACCTTTTCACAATAGAGGGGGTGTAAATTTGGGAAAAGTGGACCTGTTTGCCCAAATATTGCCCTTTTTTTTGACCAAAAAAGCCTAAAACCTGTATTTTTTTCTAGCTTGCTTCGCTCGCACAGATCATTTTTGTGGACCTTTTTTGGAATTGGAGAGGGCGGGGTCGGTCAAGAAAAGCACACCTATTCTGATGAATATTAATGTTTGCATGGAAAGTGCTAATTTTTATTATGGACTATATTGTAGGCTATAGTGCCAAACTTCCACAAAGTTGTATTTTAATGAAAAAAATATTTTAACTGAGTAGCTTTGCAGTTTATGCAAAATATAAAATGTATTTTTTGTTTGTTGTGGGGTATAATGAACATCCACCAGATGAAAGTTTAATATCTAAAACTTCCATTCACATGTGTTCCTGGTGATATTTATTGCAAATTTTATATCTATGAGCTCATTTGCATAATTTTTGCATAATTCATGCAGAATGGAACATACGGTTTATAGTAGATGGTATGAGGATGCGACTGCCACCTCACAAGCTTATAGCTGTGGCCTCCACACACAAATCCCCAGTGACCTTATTGCATATTTAAAGGGGCATTTGTGATCCACAGCCTCATCCACCTCGACTTACCTAAAAAAATAGAGATTTTTATGTTATATAGAAGCTCGGAGAAACTGGCGAGCACAGAATTAAATAAAGACGAAAAATACACGGTCTCGAACCCGGGCCTCTCGCCATCCAGGCGCGAGAAACACCACAGGGCCACGTGGATACCAGAGAAACAAGCGCTAATGCATTTCAGAGTTTCAAGCGGCCGTAATTATATAATATATTTTAGAAGGGTGAGCCTATGATGCATGATTCTAGCAGAATTTATGACGATGCGAAACCAATTCAATACGCGAGGATCAAGTAACTGATACAACCCGAGAAAGTAAATATCATTACACTCTGAAATAAAGACTGAAATGCATTGGCGCTCATTTCTCTGGAATCCACGTGGGCACAGTCCTCTGTGGCCCGGTGGTGTTTCTTGCGCCTGGATGGCGAGAGGGCCGGGTTCGAGACCGTGTATTTTTCGTCTTTATTTAATTCTGTGCTCGCCAGTTTCTCCGAGCTTTTTTATAATATTTGTCCATTTTTCTCGGGTTGTATCATTTACTTGATCCTCGTGTGCATTGAATTGATCGCATCATCATAGATTCTGCTAGAATCGTGCATCATAGGCCCACCCTTCTAAAATAGATTTTATGTTGTCTGAACCGTTAGCCTAATTAGTAATCCATGTGTTACCTGCAAATTTGGTCGAATCTGTAAGAAATTCGCATTTTTGTATTTTAAACAGACAGAAATTACAGGACAGTGGCTTATGGAACCGTGGGAATTGGTCATAACACAAGATCGGAATCAACTAAAAGCTTTTCTCCACAGTATCTAGTGAACAATGAATGAAAAAGGTGCTGGAATCATGAAATACACCTTTAAGGGGTTTGGGTCATATCGAGGGTTGACAATCAGAAAGCCTTAACTCAAAAATACTGCTTTTGAGAAATGTGATGTTTAATATTTCTACTAAGCAAAGCTATTCATTACTCAAATGTAAACATCCCATAAAGCTCATATATGGTACTGTTAGCAAACATTATATAAACTTTAGTAAACAAAGAACAATTTTTAATTATGAACAGCAGAATTAAAGAAATTCTTTAATATAAGAATTAAGTGCTGAGTTACGTCCTTCTGATGGTAACTGAAAACGGTAATCTGTGAGTTACATTTTCAATCATGCCTATGATTGACACATTATTTCAATCAGATGTTTAAGCATGTCATCCCTTTAGAATATTTTAAAAGAAATCATCAATATAAGTGGGATAGGGAGCTAAAAAGCTGTTGCAATTCTGGCAATTGTGCAAGCTATGAAGCCTCAACTCATTGTTTGGCCAAATACAGTTACCATCAGAAGGTCGTAACTCAGAGTTAAGGCTTTCTGTTAGTAAACAAAGTGTGCACCATTGAAATGTGGTGAAGTGTTATTTTGCTTTATAGGCAATTGGAAGTAGACTTCAGTTAAGACTTCATGGTTTTCAGAATCTGTAGGTGTTACCGATTTTTTTGGTACCAAAACCTCAAAATCACCAAAAAGTGAGTTACGTCCTTCTGTTTGTCAACCCTCGATATATACTTCCGCCATAATTTTCCTTTCAAACTTCGCATAAATACAGTTTCATCGATATGATCGAAAAAGTCAAGAAAAAAATTGGTACATCGGTGACCAATTTTTTAGTTTTTTGAGTTAAAACCATTACAAAATACACATTTTCGCCAAAATTAACTACATAAGTCTATGGAAAAATCATTTTTCGAGGACATTTTTGGTTATAGCTAAAATTTAGCCATAATTTTGTTGTGATTTTTTTATATAAGTTGCGCACTCATGTCAGCTTTCTAATAAAACAAAAATATCATGGGGTCACTGAATACCCTTTTGAGATATTGATGCGAAAATCCCTATTCTTGAAAAAAATGAACCCTTGCGACATCTTACTGCGTACAGCTCCGACAAAAAAACGCAGAATAATACGCAACGTGTTGAGCGTGTGTCTCTGACCATCGCGAGTATCGTTTTTTTTTATTTAGGCCTATAACATTCGCTTTCACCTTTTTTGTGTCGCCCCGCCTTTAAGGCAGTGTCCCCTGTAGGCTGTAGTCTGTTGTTGATGTCTGTTTTGTTGTGAAAAAGGGATAACATTTACTTGTAATATCCGCATACTTTGATGGATTTAAACCAAACTTCAGTTGTAGATGCAACATGGGATCCTGCATTTGCTGATGAGGTCAAAGGTCACATACTAAAGTCAAAGGTCATGTGAGGTCAAGTTGTAAGATGTAAAATTGATCTAAATTGAAAAGTTGAAGTTCAATTGGAACCAAACTTGAACCATAGGTGCAACATTGGATCCCTCATATGTTATGAGGTCAAAGGTCACATGCCAAGGTCAAAGGTCAAATGAGACCTATCATTACAAACCGCGACGGCAGGCAACACATGCGGTCCGAGGACCGATGTATTTTTTTATCTTTTATGTTCTGAATCCGAGTTTCGTGTTATCATACTTTTTGGTAAATCCTATATTCTGCAGTTTGTGACAGGAGAGGCGGCATCACTCCCGGTTTAGACCTCTTATATTAGGGTTTTAAATAGATTTTGTCTTAAAAGACCGACAATGTCAATGAGGATTCTTCACCTGACCCCTCAAATTTAACAGGAATATTTCAAATAAAATAACTATATGGGAAAGCCAACACTATTCAAAGGGTCCACCGTCCCCACAAATAAGCAGCAAACATTTTTCCAGCACAAATGAATACCGAACCCAAATTCGGAACATTGGGTAAGCTAAAAGCTTTTTCTCTATCTGATTATAAAGTATGAATTATCAAAAATAATAAAAATAATGCATAGGCACCATTTGCGCAGTTTAAGCATAGTGAGGTCTCGTATCGGGCTTGACTCGCATATATCTACATATTACGCATTGAACTATGAGGAAGTGGCGTGGTCTAGCGGTTAGCAAGCTTACCTCTGGAGCAAAGGGTCCTCGGATCGAATCTCAGTGGGACCACTTGCTGGATTTAATTCGGGAACTCCATTTGGGATTTGATTTGTATAACAGATATTGATTAAAACCTGAATGCCACTTTCTCCATGGTTCATTTGAAATGGGCAAATGAACTATGAAAGCTTGCACTACCCATCCGGTGTGTGTTTCGTGTAGTGTGTTTGAATGTTGCAATATGGCGCTGTTTAAGCTGCTGCCTCCAAATTGCATTGTTTCTGTCTAGTAATTATTAAGTTGTAAAGTCTCTAGCAATTTGGCCTACAGGCCACGATTTGAGATTAAAATAAACCTTGATTATTATTATTAATTATTATTATTATTTAACTAATCAATATATATTATTTTTCAAACAGTGAAAGCACCAGAAATTATATATATATATGTTGTGGAGGAAATGGGGGACTAACAATAATCACAAAATTCATGTAAATTTTGGTAATTTTACTGCTGAGAGTAAGGGAACAGTCACAAGTCTCTGTTCAAGACAAAGTATGCAGGGAAACGTTAATGGGGAGGGCCAATTTCCCCGCACAATTCCCACTGCCTCCAAGATGCCAGGGAGAAAACACAATGAAGAAACCAGTGTTGAATAAGGACAATAAAGGAAAGGGTGGTTCATGTCGAAGGTTCACATGCATCCACCTAATCGCGGCATTGTGCATAAAGACGGTTTTTATTTTGCGTAACACTCTTGCTACGCGGGATATGCGCTCTTATTGTAAGTGCGGGCAATCGACTCTTCAGGCTGCGGAAGACATTTCGGAAGATATTGAGGCTTGGAACGATGCCAAAGATGATATATGACCCAAACTCCTTAATGAGCTCAGTTGCATACTCGTAATTTACACAAAAGATTTTTTATTGTACTATAAGGAATTGACCACGATGAAAAACTTAGCTAACACACTTCACTGACATTTATTGCATATGGCACTAATTTGCTATCTTGTTACAAAAATTAAAATAAGGTGACTCACAAAACAGGAAGACGAGTGGTTCCACAATTTTTCCCTCCACTATAAATCTTTCCGAAGTAAAAAACAAGCCCTCATTTTTATGCAAATTATGGCTGAAATGGGGTGGGGGATGGCTACCCCACCACACCTGGCTGGGACATCCTGCTCTAAACAACCAGTTTCATGTCAACTAAAAACAAATGGCCACAACAAAGCTGATAGGGGACAAAACAATTTCCCCGCACATGGAAAGCATCCATTTTGCTTCTCGCAACATTGTGCACTAAAATTTAATGAATGTTTTGAGTTTAGACCTGAGAATGTAGAACCAAAAGTAGAGTTTTTTATAGTAGTATTTTTTATAGACCTTTTCGAACAATGTATTTTACCATTCATTGTACAGGGCAATAGATTCCAGACCATTTTTAACCATCAATTCATTGAATGGATGGTTATTGAGAGCGAGAGCGGAGTGTCTTATTTTCTCTACTAGTCGGTGTTTTTATTTGAATTTCTGACGGAAAGCTGCCTTGTGGGAGTCAGATACTGGGAGAATTTCGTGTCGGGCTTGATTTTTTAAATTTCAGTACGGGAGTCAGTTGGGTAACTTTTGTGTTTTTTGTAAGTTTTGGACATCATTGATGCCGTGCTTGTTCGTCTTTATAATGAATGCTAATGGTTTATGTGTGCACTTATTAACCAGTTCTTGCAGGTCCCTCGTTGGGCTTGATTTTTTAAATTTCAGTGACGGGATCAGTTTTTTGTATTTTCCGTCTTTTTGTCAAGTTTTGGACATCATGATGCCGCGATTGTCGTCTTTCTTACTGAATGCCAGGGGAGGGGTGTGCACTTATTAACGGTTCTAGCAGGGTTCCGTGCGTGTTGTGAAAATGAAACTTGATAGGGCCTACATCTACCAAGGGATTACCAGGGACTGAGGTCACAACCTGTTCATGCGAAGTTGAAGGTCCTGTGGAAGGGTAAGAATGGTAAATTAATGGGTTGGAACAATTGAACCCATTACTGGTTAGTCCAAAACAATAGCAACCAAAGTCGTAAAAATCTGCCACTAGAATTGTAATGTTGCCCACTGATAAGGTTGTTGGACTGTATTAAAATTGAAATTGCTTAAAGAACCCACAGTTGGATGACATACATGAGTCATGTAAAATTGTCATATAATAACGTAAGTGTTAAACAGAAGTTTTTTAGATAAAATACAAAAAATAAATGTGTCCCAGGAATTTCATATAGTCTAGGTTATGCATACTTGTAGTTGTAGTGGTCTGTGGATTTACGATGCTGACCAATATCATGCCTTGGTTTCACAAGGTAAACAGAAACTGCTTTATTAGTTGGGACTTTCACAGTCAGTTACATTGTAGAGTGAACAGGTTACAGTTGACTGGAATAGATTTAGTGTAAACAAACCCTGGATGACACAAAAGAAGTTGTTTATTGAGATCAAAAAACTTCTAAAAGTTATGTTAATAAACTGGGGTATTTTGCACCAAAAGTCTCACAGAATTTTCAGCAAAAAGTACAAGAAGAGACCGAAAGGCAGAAAAAGGCATGTTTTTTCTAAACCTGAAATAATAATACTTATACATTCAAAATGACCCTTTTTTAAAAAAAAAACAAAAAAGATCAAAAATATTGTAAAGCAAAGTATAATAAAGGTATATTAACGACACAGATTGCTTACTTGTTAGGGCAGACAAAACACAAAAACACTCTTTAGTGTAGCAAAACCAGACAAAAAAATACTGTTTAGGGTATGTTTTTAGTCAGTGGAAATACTTATTTTAGAGTGAATTTTGAAAGTCCAGTTCACGCAATGTCATATCCACCTTTGAATCTATAGCATATGGTGGTAAAAGGTTCATAAATTTGCTGTTATATACAAGCAATCCTGTGTTTTTTTTTTTTGTCATATGGTAAGGTGGTAAATCTAATGATATTTTTAAAATGGGAGTCTCACTGGCTTGTTTTATTGTGATGGGTTGATGCTGTGGAAAAAAAGACAAGGGTGTTGCCATTTAGACCACCTTAGGTCACATGATGCAGTCCAAACAATGTGTATACAGAATCAAGGGCCACTTTATCCATTTAGAATGCTGAATTTATCAGTGACCCAGGATCTTGAATGGCAAACCCACAAATTAGTTAAGGAAATACAGTTGGCCAAATTGATGCATGGAATTATAATTTATTATATATTGACTTATTCTTTATTTACATGTAAATGAAATTATTTTGAGGACAGCACAACATAGAAATTAGCATGAAGGTCTCCCCACTATCTTACCCATGATGTGAAATTATGTTACAAGACAAATTAAATGATTAATTGTGAACTACCTGTTTGACGTCTTGTTAATGAGTTAATGAAGTAATTGAGTTACTCATAGCCATATGACTTTCTGAGACAATAACTCTGGACTTGGTCTCTAATGCAACGAAACAGATAATACTTAAACAGGTTCTTGTTAATCTTTGAGCAACTTTGATAACGAGGATTGAGAATCAGAAGGATGTAATCAACCTAAAAAAATATTAAGATTTCTATTAATTCTGCTGTAATACTGCTTTTAGAAATGATGTTAATATTTCTACTAACAAATCTATTCCTTACTCAAAGTGTAAACATCTTATAAAGCTCGGACTGGTACTGTAAGCAACGTTTTTAAAATAATAAACTTTTATGTAATGACCTTTATGAACACAAAATTAAATAAATCGTTAATATTTCTTTTTTGTTGAGTTTACGTCCTTCTGATTGTCAACCCTCGAAAAGTGCAAAGCCATTATGAGCGCAGATGCAATTTGTAAGAATTTTGTTTTTAAAAATTGATCTTGGAAATGACCCAAGATGAACATTGACTTCTTATTCTTGAACACCCATGTATCCCTCCCAAGGCAATTATGATAATGCCCAGCCATTCCATGAAAGGAATGTTTAACAACGTTTTCTGATAAACTTTGACGAGTGGTGTCAACGATTTTCTGTGCAGGAAGAATCAACATGACCTCTATTAGATGTCCCTTTTTCCAACCTACCCCCCTAAGCATCTGATTAGGGTGCACTCCACAAAAAATCACTTTACGTAGTTCTGGTTACAAATAAAATTTGTTGGCATGGTCTAATTTTTTTATGATTTAGAAAAGAAACTAGACAGTACAATACAGCCAATAAAACAAATTCTTTTACAAGCGGTTCCTTGAACGCACAAGTCTTGTCCCTGCTTCGCCGCATAACTAACTTTAAGACAGCAGCACATCACACAGATTGACTGTACGATTACAGGGTGTTCCAAAAAAGTTGTGCCAGCAGAAACAGTGGATAATTGCAGATATCCCCCTCACCAAACCTCCCCCCCCCGAACCAACCCACCCCCTCCCCAACCACTCCACCCCCTCCCCAACACAACAAACACCCCCTCCCCCTATCCCCCCCAATACCCTCCCCAACACCCCACCCCACACCACCCCTCCCCACCGCCCCCCACCCCATCCCCCTCCTAACACCCACCTCCCCCTCCTAAACAACCCACATCCCCCTCCGAACACCCCATCCCCTCGCCTTCCCACCCCATCCCCCTCCCCCCGCCCCTTCCCCCTCTTAACACCCCTTCCCCCTCCTAACACCCCTTCCCCCTCCTAACACCCCTTCCCCCATCCTAACACCCCCTTCCCCCTCCTAACCCAACAACCCCTTCCCTCCCCCCTCCTAACACCCCTTCCCCCTCTCAACAACCCCTTCCCCCCTCGCCTAACCCCCCTTCCGCCTCCTAACCACCCCTTCCCCCTCCTACATCCCCCCCTGCCCCCCTCCTAACAACCCCTCCCCGACACCCCTCCCCGACACCCCTCCCCTCCCAACACCCCATCTTTTCCCTTTCCAACACCCTTCCAACACCCCACCTGGCCCCTCCCAACATCCCACCTGCTCCATGTAACACAACAGAAATTTTACATTCTTGTCCGTTTTAGTCGATACAGCAATTACGCATATTAGATCATTGCATCACAAAATGCCCTTTATTTGGTCCCCCACATGCACTTGAACCTATTAAATTCACACAAAAGAGAAGCAACTAGTCCCTCATGTTTGAAGGTAATTTTGCCCAGCCGATGTACAACGTCAGTGATTACGCTATTTAATTAGCTCAATGCATCAACAAAATGCCCCTTTAAAGGTGGCAATGCAGAGATTTCAAGGCATCCATATTTCTGTAATATGTAGCGATTTCCATATAGATTAGACAGGAGATTCCCTACCTTTTTTTGGCTACAGAAATAACGAAATGAAAAAAATATAGTGTAATATTGTATATTCTTAGATTTCAATAGAACACATAGCTGAATTTTGCATTTTCTCCTATATGGAATTAGAAATTGTAAACAATTTTTGTACAGTTCTCAGCTTATAATCATTTCAGACGGGGTATTTTACCCCCCTGAGAAATCTCCCGGCCGATTTTTCTTGGTTGTACATTGGACTATATAATGATATATATAAGCCCGCTCAAGACATAGTACGAAAAGTGTGGTTTTTATTTACAAATATAGAGAAGGTCTATTCTTGATTGGTTACTACTCAGAGGTTATTTCAATGCTATAATCATGTAATATGAACCAATCAGTGGGATGAGTAATGAAAGGTTGGTTATACCTTAGGGGGTTATAGCAAGCTTTAAACACGCAGTGGCAAAAATCATAATGTTTAACTTTTTAGGGATACCTGTATTATTTGAAATCTCTCATTGCACCTGTAAGTGCCAACATGCACTTTGACCTAATATGATTCACAACAAAGATGGCAGCCAGTCCTTTCAGTAGCGAGGAATTTTGCCCATCCGTGTACCGTTAACCCCTCAGGGATAACACAATTAATGCATATCTTAATTTTAGTTCATCTGCATACCTAGCCATATATTCACCTAACTTTTCAAATGTCAAAAAGATGACACCATGATAAGGGCTTTTCATGCCATGAAGAATTTTGTGAATCTGATGTACCACAATTTCAAATATAGCAATTATGCTGATTTTTTTTCAAATTAATAATTTAGACTCCATTGCATCCTCATTTGCCCAAAAGCTAACCAGTCTAGAAACTCTTCAACCCACTTTCTTACATCATTATCCTTACGAACTCGAATCAACTTGTACACCAGGCTTTTTTCCTTAATTATTCAAATTAGACATTAGACATCTTTTACACCCAAAATCCAGCTGACCCAATTATCATTGGCACAAAAGCTTGGCATAGTTAGTTTAGATTCATTTGGAGCAATTCTGTGGAACCGTGGAAGACAGAGGCATCATTCTCTCATGGATTTGTCTTCTAATTCGAGTTAAGACAAAATTTCAGCACGGGTGCGCCCTTCCTGCAAGGTCAGGAGCGTAAATCACCGGAGGGGGAAAATTCATACTACAGGGGTAAAAAATAAAATGCTTGGCTTGCTGGTAAAGAGTACCAAAGTTTTTGTCTTGGTCACAAGGATTAAAAAAGTAAAGCTTCGTACGTATGGTTACGGAAATATAAGACAACATCGTCAATGTCAAAGTTCATCATGAAAGGTTAAGCGGCACTTGCAACATTTCACACATATGAAATTTCGTCATTTGCTCTCAAATGTGCTCTAGGCACCACCAAAGGGTGTAGTGCCAGGCAAATCCCACATGCCCGATTTTGGGAAATTTCATCACCTCAACAGGGTCATATGATCCCCCACAAATATTCTATTCTAACACATAAAAATCTGACGTCGATGCTCATTTTTCACCCACAAAGCAGTAGTACTTAGGGAATATTTTTAGCATGATTATGGACTGTCCTGTCGTTTCTTAAACTTTGGAACACTTTTTCTCGCTAAGTACTGACATAATTTTGTACATGTACAGTATAGGCACTCAATGCATTGTGGGATTGATTCAAACAACCCTCTGGTCTAGGCCCATTGAAAACAGAGATATTTTACCACAATAAAAATCAATAACCACCCAAACCGATAGGGACTGTGTATATGAGAATAAAGACATCCATGTCATTTGTAGGCCAACTTTTACATTTTTCATATAGTACGGTCAGCCCCCGACCAGTTTTGGGCACCACGGGTAGGTGGAAGAGTATAAATTTTTCATTGCTAGCGACCATATTTTAGGTACGATATGGTGGGGCCCATCATCGCCTGCGTGGATGTAGAAATCAGAAGTGGTGGCAAATTTTTTTTACTGGGCCAAAAAAGGTCCCAATTTGGACCCCAATTAGGTAAAAATCATAGAATGGTGATTCCAACGTCATATTAATGTAATATTATTTAATTTTTCCCCACTATATTAGCTTTAATTCATAAGAATTTGAATGTTGAATCTGGGGTTATTTTTTAGCCCAGAAAGGGCCAAAAAGGGGCCTCACATTGACCCAATGAGGTAAAAAAAAATCATAGATGGTGATTCCAACGTCAATAATGGGTAATAGTAGTTAATTTTACCCCACCTAATATACTTTAGATTTCAAGACTCATTTGAATTTGGAATCTCTGGGCGGTTATTTTTTGACCCCAGAAAGGGCCAAACAGGGTCAAATACATGGACCCAAATGAGGTAACAATCATCAGAATGGTGATTCCAACTTCATTATTAATGTAATAGTATTTAAGTTTCCCCACTATCTAGCTTTAGATTCAAGAAGAATTTTGCATGTTGGAATCTGGGGTTATGTTTTGACCCGCAGAAAGGGCAAAAAGGGTCAAACATTTACCCAAATGGGTAACAATCATAGAATTGGTGATGTATTTATTCCATCTTAAAACTAGTAGTCCACTCCCACTCTATAGCATAAGATTTCAGAATAAATGAATGTGGAATCTAGTCACTTTGACTCCAGAAAGGGTGAAAAAGGGCTAAAATTGACCCAAAATAATGGTAAAAATCATAGAATGGTGATGTACTTATTCCAACAAAGTACAACTTATATTAACATGCAGTATTAATTTCATTTTCTCCACTCTATAGCCGTAGATTCAGAAGATTTGAATTTGGAAATCTATCTGGGGTCAAAATTGACACAGAAAAGTCAGTAAAAAGTAAATGGCAAGGTATCATTCCACTTTATGCTTTTTAGCCTTCCAAAATGAAACCTCATTTCTATTAATATTTGGATAGACAACTAAATTTTGACATTTTGGGTCAAAAAATACCCTACAATTTAATAGTTCATCTTGATTGAATCGCCTGACTCCAATTCCCATCGGTTCTAAATATCTGGCCCGTTTCATTTCAACCATTTGATATGAGGGCTAAACACGTGATTTATAAGCCTCCTAGCATACTGTATAATAATAATTTCCTGTAAAATCGTTGATCCCGGGACGAGTCTATTTAATGCCAAGTTCAAAAATATAAAACAGTTGATCGACCAGACTTTTGAAAAAAGTTGGTGAGGGGCTTTATTGATTCTGTTATTGTGTTTTTTCTGTAGATGGGCCGCCATGTCCTCAGAATTGCCACCAATATATATTTGAAGATTGCGTTCGCATTGTGGGGAATAGTAGTATTTACAAAGGTTGAAAAAATTGCATCCCACAAATGAAGGATACCTTTAATAGGTTATGTGAGTTCAATGTGCTCCGATATTTTTGGTTCACTTCATTTTCCCCCTTTTAAGCGCTTCTTTTGGTGGGTGTGTGTTTGCTTTTTTTTTTAAATAAGAAATAACCAAATCGGTGCGAGCGTCCAAAATCGGAGCGGGGCGGGGGACGATCACTTTTTGATTGTTTTTTTAACTTGGCCTCACGATATGGATCTTTAATCAATTTGACGCCAAATTGACTCAGAAAGGTCCCAAAAAGAGGTCAAAAATAGACCCCAAAAGAGTCTGATAAAAGCTATCAATTTGAGTAATTATACTATGGAAGTTTATCTTTTGAGAAGCAACTGGAATAAACAACTGATTTGCACTTTTTGTCGCTCGCAAACCACATAGATTTGCATCATAATATTTACCGAACGATTGCCTGTGAGTTGGCACAGTGGACAATATCATCATCTTTTTTCAAGTAAAGCGGGTATCTCTGCTGCATAGCATTTCAGAGTAGGTAAGTGATCTGCTACCTCTACCTGGACATAGAAGACGCCACAGAATAAAGGTCTGATATAATCTGGCCCTTGACTTGAAAGCAATGCCCACCGAACTGTGCTCTATTCTGTGCCACAATCATGGTAATAGGGGGTATTTCACCATAGATCCGATATTCGGTAGGATGTTTTTTCCAGGAGATATTTTCAACTGGCATGAGTTGCCTGGTATAAGTGCCACTTAAAAAGTCCTGCAGCTCCCCCTTCATTGTCAATGTTTCTGCACCATACAGTAAGATGTTTTCCACACAGGCCTGTAGAAGGCAATCTTAGTTGCTCTGGAGACAACAGACTTTCATATTATACTTAACCATAAAAGTAAAACAGTTGTGATAATTTCAGGGCAGAAATAAACCGAAAGATCAGATTTAACAACATTTTCGGATAGCTTTCATTCTGACATACCAACTGTTTCTCTCCTACTGGATTGTTTTAACTAGTTTCAGGAAAAAAGACTGAAATTGTGGCATATTGGGTTAAATTTTGACTAATTTGGGTTGAACCATTTTGAACCCTTTTTCAAAGTTTTTCATGCAGTAATGTCAGTAAGGAACAAAATTAGGAGAGGGGCATTTTTTTTAACAGGGGACTTTCCCCCAAAATTACAAAGGGGGGCCAATTTGGTCCCACAAAATTACAAAGGGGCAATCTGGCAAAAGTGGACTTTTTACCTACATAATTTTCGCTCGCAAAATCTATTTTGTGCCTTTTAGGGGTTATGGGACTTTTTGGAATGGGAGCATCAGCCTCCACCCCCCTCCCCTGTCTACAAGCCTGATATTGTGCGTATTAACAATTTAACATAGCAAGACTGCAGATATGTGACACACTGCATTAATTGGTTAATATTATTTTGACCAAAGTAGGTTAATTTTTGAACCATTATTATCCAAAGGGTTTTCCAATTTTTGGATGTCACTACTGATAAATGAATAAAGGTTTTAAATTGGCAATTGATTATTGCAAATTACTGCCTTAAATTGAACATATTCATCCAAATACAATTTTCCTTGTTTTTATCCTTTTAAGTCATTTTGTTAACCTTTTGGCCATTTCTGGGGGTTGTACAATAAAATTCCTTCAATCTATAGCTATGGCAAATAAATTATATACCATTCATTATTTTAACTAAGATGGAATCATACATCACCATTTTCTAATTTTTACCAATTTTTGTGTCAATTTTTACCCCTTTTGGCCCCATATTCCAACATTAAATTCTTCTTGAATCTACAGGTATATAGTGGGGAAATTAATAGTACATTTCAATATGAAGTAAAATAATCACCATTCTATGATTTGTACCTAATTTGGGCCAATTTTGACCCTTTTGGCCCTTGGGGGTAAAAAATATCCCAGATTACAACATTCAAATTTGTGTCTTGAATCTACAGCAATATATTGGGGGAAAATTATAAACTCTTACATTAATATGAAGTGGAATCACATTCTATGATTTTTACCTTATTGGGTCAATTTTGACCTTTTTTGTCCTTTCAAAATAGGGTCACAATTAACCCCAGATCCATACAATCAATTTTTCTTGAATCTACAGCTATATAGTGGGGAATTTTATTAGTAAGACCTTTCAATATGAAGTTCATAATAAATAAATAATCATTCTATGATTTTTTACCTAATTTGGTCAATTTTGACCTTTTTTGGCCCATAAAAATAATGTGCACCACTTCTGATTTCTACATCCACCCATGTGATGATCCACACATATTTCCCTAACACCTGGTACCATTGGCATTTGTCTACTCGACCACCTACCCTAACTCGAAACTAGAGCCCTTTTTCAAAGTGGCTGACCTACTAATAACTTTATCACCAATGTGTATATTACATGACTATTTTTGACTCTTACTCACTGATATTAAAACCACAAATGTTATATACCTATCAAACAGTGTGCTAGCGTGGGAAAACATGCATACGGGTGGAATTTCGTTGTTAAACGCCATTTTACCGTCGTCTGCTGAATTTAACGTCGACGGCGAAGTTAAATTATACAACGTTTGTTTAACCAGATGGAAGTGATTTGGTCTTAAGTATTTTCGGGTGAGGGGTTTTTGTATATAAAAGCCCTTACAACACATGCAAAAAATGTCGATTTTGAAAAAATCTGAGGGCGCACTATTTTTCAAAAGTGCGGTGTCTCTTTAAATCTGAAAAGGCCCGATTTCTTTAAAAATGGGCTCAAAATTGTTCATCTTCCTCAAAGACTCACCAAAAGCATTTTGCAACCCTCTAACATATTTTAAATTCAGAATCAATGCGGTCAATGGGGTTGACTGTGTTTGTCATTTTATCTCGATAAACAAATAACAAATGAGGTACCAACTACTTATGTTGCACTCCATGTGGAAGTAACAATTTGAGACATTTCAATGAAACGGTTGTGCTTTGCAATATTAAAGATTTAACCTTTGGTGATGACTTTGAAAATTTAATGATTTTTGTTATATCTCCGTAAACATACCTTGTAAGTAGTACAAAACTATACCTTTTTAATCCTTGGATAAGACAACACTTTGGTGACCTTTTACAGCAATCCAGGGCATTTTTCATTTTGACCCCTTATTATGAAATCCCCTCCCCCTTTCCTGGATTCCGCCCACACTTTTGCAGTTACATGTAGCAAAGGATATTTTGCATTTTGGATTTCCTATGTTTACACTCATTCAAAAAATATTTGTATAGCATTATGCTGATTTTTGCTATGTAATTAGTTGTCATGTGCATATTAATTGCACCGAAATTATGCCCAAAATCTAATCAGGTTGAGCACTCTTAACCCTATTCCTTCAGACAGTGACTCATATACACCTGCGGAACTCCAGAAAAATTGTACACAAGCTTGCGGGAAAATTTTCATAAATTATGCAAATTAGATATAACATATTTTATGCCCAAAATCTAATTGGGTCGAGGTCTTATCAACCCGCTTCTTTCCTCCACGTTACATCATCGTAGCCCTTACGGAACTCCAGATAAATCATACACAAGCAGTGAACACTGACGGACAGACGGACGGAAAAGTGATTACTAAGTCTCTGCCAAAAAAAGTACAGGCAAGACAAAAATTGATATCTGATGTCCCAATTCTAAATTCTAAATGTCAATGGATATTGTCAAAAGAGATGGAATTTCACATGCAGATATGGATTAATTGCAAGATCCAATTCAAATGTGCAACCAGAACAAAAGCTAGATGAAACGTGAGGGTCAGAGGATTAATTTGAGCTTTAACCATTCATTTTGGTCCAGGCCCATCTTGGAGGCACAGTGGGTGGCTTTCCAAATTTGCACCCTTAGAAATTTAATGCGACTATTTACTCCAGAATGAACTGAAACTTGTCTTCAAAAAAAAAAAGGAGAGCAAAACTTTGATAAAAAAATGCTCTAGTAATAGGTCACTACAAACATGTAATTGAAAAAAAATATGAATTTAGTATTTACATTTAGCAAAACTACAGTTCAATTATCAAATGCAAATGAAGTACTGAATTCAATTAGCAACTAGTCAGTATCAAATTGAAACTCTGCCTAGTGTAAACAGGGTCTTGCATTTAATCAGTCTCTCTCGGCACTTGCAGCCGTGACATTTTTGTCACGGCCAGCCATAATGAATACCTAGGTGACGTAGGCGGCGTTGTCACACACAAGGTCACACTTCCGGCAAAACCTTCCCATCATACAATGGAAGGTCATGTTTACAAACTGTCAAACAGTTTCGCCTTCAAACAAATGACTTATTTCGCTGAATATTCACAAGATGGGCCAGAATATGACAACAGGATGACCAATCGATGTGCAGGATATTTGTTTCGCCCGCGCTTCAGTGAAAATTATTTGTCACCGTCAGCCGTAATAATTCAGCTGACAATATATGTGTTACCATTCACCATAACATTCGTCAAGGTGCGACCACACCATGCACACGAAGTTTTGGTAAAACACCCCATTCTTAATAAAACACCCCCATCCTTGAGAAGTACCTTTAATCGAAACATCAAATATCAAATTAATATCGGCTGTATACCGATAATGAGATTTTATGATTCGTTACAGCTGCCCGTGACAAATTTTGTCACGGCTGCAAGTGCCGAGAGAGACTGTTAATAGCCAATTACTATTCCAAATACACTTTAAATGAATAACTTCCATATATAAGAATTTACACTTCTGTCATCCAACATTACAGAATGCTGGGCAAATTGAACCATTTGCTCAAAATATGCCAAGCATAATGAAACATTTATAGCAAATAATAGGAATTCTATACTATATTCCAAATAATATTTATAAACTATTATGAAAAAGGAAAATGAAATTTAATGCAATAACAAGCAAACACTGATACATTGCCACTCAAAATTATTTATGCACACCTAGCCTACTGCTAAAGAGACAAGGATATTTCAAGGAAGAAGTGCCCCCATTTTTTTCGAACTGGAGTTTATGCATATTTGGAATGCTTACCAATGTATTGGATCAAACCCGAAGTGAATAAGCTAAATATGCCATTGTTATGTAATAAGATCATTAAAGGTGCAACAAGAGATTTCACATATCAGTTGTCCCTAAAAAATTGAATGTTCTGATTTTTGCCCTGATGTAAAGCTTTCCATCAAAAATATCCTCATCTGAAAGGATTAAGCTGAGAAATGTTTCTAAAAACATTGGTCAATTTCCAATTTTGTATAGGAGCAAATACGAAATTCAGCCTATATTTTACATTGAAATATCCATCTAAGCAAATCAAAATCACTTTTTTTCTCTCGTTTAAGACATTTCTGTAGCATAATACAAGGTAAGAAATCTATTGAGTGTCTAGTCTATATGAAATTACTATTATGACACAATATTTGGGTGCCTCAAAATCTCTTGTTGCACCTTTTATTAAAGATGATTTTGCATTTTCTGTAAGCACAACATGCTTTTCTATGGGGATGATTATGATGATCCAAACAAGAGGTTGTAACCTACCGAAAAAGTATCAAACAATAAGCTGATGATGATGCATAATGCTTGTTTTGCATCATAACGCTAGCCAAATTGTGTTCTTTAAAATGCGTCCCTGCTTGATACGTGTGTGTGCATCACAGATTACAAGATTTTTATTTTAATATAAAGTCCAAAACATGACAATCAAACATGAAAATATTTTATCATTAAATTTTCGCAAGAGTTCTTGAGAGCATGTCGCTATTGTAGCCAGATACATTACCATATTTCAATGATACGGAAACTCCCAAAAATAACGGTAAGACATATTAAGCATGTGTCCATGTTATAATTATATTATATATATGTAGTACATAAAAAAATTTGGTTATAAAATAACAATTTCCAGGCTATTAATGGAGCCATGCCTTATGTTACATTCAGTGTTACATTACAGTGTTAGATATGTTACCTCTGGCAAAATGCTGTGATACGTAAGTCAAAACTCCATCTGATTTGAAATGTGAATAATTTTGACATTTTGAGGAATTTGATTAAACAAGCATGTTAAAGGCCGACTCAGAGATTTTGAAATATAACTTTTTTTGTGCAGTTAATTAAAAATAGTCATCTAGAACTAAAGATATTCAACCAAAATGCTTAATTCCAAAGTTAGAGATGAATCGGATATTTTGTTTTTATGCATTAAACATTTATGCACAGTATATAAACAGTGCCATAGGACAAAAATTCAGAATTTTATAACAAAGTTGTGATGTGCTATATGAAGGACTTCAATTTCAGCTTAGTCATTTCAGTATGATTTCACACAGTGATTAGAATATGGATAAGCAATACATGTATATGAAAAAAAAACATGATTGTTTGAAAATTGAGTGCACCCTCATCGAAAAATCTCTGAGTCGGCCTTTAAGTGATTCATTAGTTGTTGTTTTAGTGTTGTTAGCTGTCTATCTATCTATCTATCTATGGTTTAGTCGACAGGGTCGCAACAACATCACATCAACTTGATTGGTTTGCACGCATGCGTGCATGACGACAACAGGAAGTTTACTTGAGCTGCTGCTTAAAGGCTTCCAGGCTTGGTGAGGAAACTGCAGTGTCAGTGAGTTGGTTCCAGTCTCTATAGTTCGTGGAAAAAAGGAGAATTTGTATGTGTTGATGTTGGCTGCCGGTTCATATAACTTCTTGCTATGACTCCCTCTGCTTCTGTTGTATGTAGCCGGTGTGATATATGACTCCCTGTTGATCCCGACCAAGCCATTGAACATTTTATACATCATCTGTAGTCTGCTGTGTTTACGTCTCTCCTGCAGAGTGTCCCAGCCCAAGTTATTTAACATTTCAGAGACGCTATTTTTCTGCCCGTAGTCATTCATACAAAATCTGGCGGCACGTCTTTGAACCATACTGTCTGTATTACTTCTTAAAGGTGCGTGTTCTAATCGTCTTTGCACCCCCCCAAATTTATCCGGAAGTAGTATCGATTTTGTTATCAGATGAAAAGCCAAATTTTTGTCATTGTCATCCTGAAATTTCAGCTTCCAAATCCATTTAATTCCCAAGATACAGACAAAAATATGCCATTTTAATGGTTAACCATCAATAGTAGCACAGTAGTAAATGGAATTTGCATTATTGCTTCTACTATCAAAACCGCAAGTTTGTTTTCCATGATACTTAGTGGTAAGTGTATGCAAGTGCCAAGCTCTCATATCAGATAGAAAACATGGTACACATAAATTGGAACAAACACCTTTAATCTGTTAAAAGACAGTGAAAGTATGTTTACTTGAGGCAATTTGCTTAAGAAAGCCAGGTATTGTTAAAAATAACCCACATGCATTGCTCCTTGTTCTGAAAATATCGAAGGATACAATTATGAATGATTTCAGAATTCCTGACCTTTTTTGTTGATATTTTGTCATTTTGGAGACCAACCTTGAAAACTATCGTAAAATAGCCCTTATGTTTGATTTATGACCTCAAATTCAAGATTTTGTCAAGAATGTCAAAAATCTAATACACTTTCACAACAGCAACTTCCTCTTGAATACTGCATAAGTCAGTCATTTCTCTGGTTATTTCAGACATTGCAAGCTGTTGTAAAAACTTTTACCCCCATGAAGTCAGGATGCTCTTACTGTACTATGTTTTGTGTTTACGATTTCTGAGATTTCTTGGAAGTGCATTATTTTTGCGAGTTTTTATTTTCACAGTTGTGGACTTATTCACGAAATTTGCAAAAACCTTGGAAAAATTTCTACTTAAACAGTATTTAATGAGCTTATTCTTGCCAATGAAATACTATAGAAAATTCCAACTTTAGGAGATAGGCTTTTCAAAACTGCCTTTGTTTAGATGTTATATTTTGCTGATTTTTTCCGAGTTTTCCAAGATACAGTTTGACTATACTTCATAAACTTCGAAGTACAAAGTAAATTAATCGATGCGCTGCGCAGCGTTATCGGGCCTTACTACAAAACACGCTTATACACTCTTAGGGGCAGTCTAAATCGCGCGCGCGTTGAAGCCACAGCGCATGATGTACGAACTAAACAAATCTCTTGCACTGATACACAAAATACTGGTCATATAGCCGACAAATACCAGGCATTCCTTGTGAGATTTGTGTGGGAGTTTATTGATTACTTTGTACTTCAAGGTTTACAGAGTATATGTGAGTTGCTCCAATATAGTCAAGAACCAGAAAAATATCCACATTTGCCATATTATTGCCTGCATGCAGCACAGTCCAAACATACCACAAACTAGTGAGATTTCTGACTTCACTAAAGGGCAAAATTTGGCCCTCTTTGAAGAAAATATCAAACAGGAATTTGGTTAAAGGCCGACTCAGAGATTTCCTGAGGAGGGCGCCCTCAATTTCCAAAAAAATTGTGTTTTTTGCATGTACATAATGCTTGTCCATATACTAATCACTGTGTGAAATTGCTAAGCTTA